>JAUELD010002011.1:0-15530 GCA_031471615.1 Aglantha digitale
CTGTGATTGATAAAGAAGGGCTGTGATTGATAAAGAAGGTCTGTGATTGATAAAGAAGGGCTGTGATTGATAAAGAAGGGCTGTTATTGCTTTACCAAGTGCTGTGTTTGATAAAGAAGGGCTGCGATTGATAAAGAAGGGCTGTGATTGATAAAGAAGGTCTGTGATTGATAAAGAAGGGCGTGGTGGTATGCATATAAATTATGATATATCTTGTTTGTGAAATCATACAATGTCTGTTAGCATTATATCAAGCATTATAACAAACGATCAAGTTAAACAAGAAACAGAAAAAGTGTTCTTTGCTTCAAGTCTGCAATCACTTCATATGACAAAGTTCGTTTTAATAAATAATTTATCAAATATATTTTATATTTCATATTGATAAACTCTCGATAAACTCTTTTGTTTCCAATTAAATAAAAAGAACCACATATTACGTCATTATACGTAATTAGCAATCACTACTTTCCTTGCTTTAATTGATTAGTTTATTAATTGCTTCATTTTCTATTAAAATGGGGCTGGGAAATGGGGCCGGGGGTCGGGAAACGTTAATACCCTATCAATTGCTACATTTTACAGTATGTTCCAATTCTCGCAAAAATAATATTTAGGGAAAAAATATGGTTTTTACAACTTTGGATCTCGTAAATATATGATCTTTTGACTTGGATGTCGTAAATATATGATCTTTTGACTTGGATGTCGTAAATATATGATCTTTTGACTAAGACTGTATATCTACAGGTTAATATCTTTACCATATGATATATTACCAACCGTTATGTCCATTAAGGTCAAACCCTTACTAACCAGCCTATTCTTAGAAAATCAAAATTTTAAATATTGTAACCAATTTGAGCTTTACTTGGCTCTAATTTCTAATATATGGTAATTTTAAAGTTATGTCAACCTGTCTAAAGTTCTAAAATAAATTTTAAGTTATTTATAAAATCTAAAAGTCCGCTAAAATAGTTGATCATTGATTTTTCGATATCAACAAAACTAATTCCATTAATTTTCATAATTATCTTTTAAAAGAATCCAAGCTAAGCTGTATAACTTTATTTCTTATCTCTTTACATTGAGCTTATTTAGACTAATGCTAATTTATGGTGCCAATAGCTACCATGATGCTCCCATAATGCCACCCATACGCTACCATAATGCCACCCATATGCTACCATAATGCCACTTATATGCCACCATAATGCCACTTATATGCTACCATAATGCCACCATATGCTACCATAATACCACCCATATGCTACCATAATACCACCCATATGCTACCATAATGTCACTTATATGCTACCATAATGCCATCCATATGCTACCATAATGCCACTTATATGCCACCATAATGCCATCCATATGCTCCCATGATGCTCCCATAATGCCACCCATATGCCACCATAATGCCATCCATATGCTCCCATGATGCTCCCATAATGCCACCCATATGCTACCATAATGTCACCCATATGCCACCATAATGCCATCCATATCCTCCCATGATGCTCCCATAATGCCATCCATATGCTACCATAATGCCACCCATATGCCACCATAATGCCATCCATATGCTCCCATGATGCTCCCATAATGCCACCCATATGCTACCATAATGTCACTTATATGCTACCATAATGCCATCCATATGCTCCCATGATGCTCCCATAATGCCACCCATATGCTACCATAATGTCACTTATATGCTACAATAATGCCACCCATATGCTACCATAATGTCACTTATATGCTACTATTGCTATGCTATTGTTGGTAGAACAATAGAAATATATTGGCCTTTTGTCAAGTTATTTCTAATGCGTTTTTTATAATAAGTAAACATCGAGATTGTAATATCAAGGGATTTTGAGTACATGAAAACAATGCTCTATAAACTATAGTCGAGAGTCGTAATATACGGCTTTGATTTACGGCACGGTTCCTTCTAATTGACAAATGTTTTTAAAAAACGAATATAATACAGTACAACACAATGTAGATGATAAACTGCAATGTGTATGTTTCGTTGAAAAGTCATCGGGAAAAAGAAAGTACTCGGGCTATATAGATTTAACTCTTTGAAACCTTACATACTATATCAATTTGTAATTCTATGTAAACATATGCACAAGTTAGTTAAAAATTTAAAAAAACTATGGAACTAACAGAACGCAAAACGTCACATTGGATAGCAGCCAATTTACACCAATTGTTTCTATGGTTAGTATTGTATCTATTTTCGGCCGATCAACATTCCTTATGTACGTGAAGAATATATAGACAATCTATTAAAAGCAGACTTCAGTCATGTAAACCTCTTGTTTACGGAAATGAACTAATAATTCCCAAAGTAGCTAAGCAGATATAAGCTGTTAGAGATAGTGATCTCTTTAAATGTTTCACAAAACCACGCACAACGAATTTACTTGGGACCTAGAGAGGAATATTGCTTAGCGCAATGAGAGGACCAGTTCAAAGCTGAATGGGTCCTCTTGAGCGACTCATGAGCAAGCGAAAAACCTATTAACTCTGGCAAACAGATATTTTCTAACATTAACTCAGTTGTTTTTATTTTCGCCTTAAATATATTTCATACGTGTAAAATTTAACTAAGTACTAAGTTGTGTGGGATGAAGGAAGTTTCATAAGAAGGAATCACATTGCCAATTGTTAACCTTAATGATTCTATTTATTCATTTAATTACTTACAAACACGGCGTGTTGAAAATTTATGCAAAAAACATAATTACGGAAACATTAGTAAAAGTATTGACGGGAACTTTACATGGCTAAAACTTAAAGATATTGGTTAAAATTCGACAATACCAGGATAAACTTAGTGAAAATGTTAATCAAAAATGTGCACTGTATATTGCGTAAATCTGCAAAAAAGTTTCATACATAAATGCGATTCCTAACTAAACTACTTACCTATATGTAAATCGTTCACAGTATAATGTTCTTGGTACCTATATTAACACCATATATTGACCACAACTGAAAGATCGAAGGCTTGCCTACGTAATAGCAGGCTAAAGAATCCATGTTTTTGTTGAATATTTTAACCTTGTAAAGATATACTCGTAAAACTCTATTGTATAAAATTATTTCTCAAAAAATCTAACGACTTTTTAAGTGATATTTCGTTGATATTTCTTTTATGTTTGATAACTACATTAGAGAATCAAAAGAGTAGTTTTAACAAGACTGGTAAAAAAGAAAAAAATAGTTGTAGCTAGTTCCTTATATATTAAAACTTCCTTGGTGGGATCCATCTTTGGAATGAATAAAGATAGAAACTTTAAGGGGAACCAGTACTTTTTATATTACCCATGTTATATATAAAGCTGGTGTCAGTATATTATTGTCATGTCTACTAAAATGAAAAGGATTTCTTTTTTAATATTTTTTTTTTTTAACAATCTTTGTTTATGTTGAATGATAGGCTACATTTACACTGACATTTTTTTTTTACTTTTAAGGGATTTTCGTGATATTCATTTAATTTCACGGATGAGTAAATAGGGTAACAAATTTTTTTAGAAATCCAGGTAATTCTGGCAAATAATATTGTACATTGACGAAAATTTTGAATTAAATTGCTAAAACTGTATTTAAACACCTAAACAAATATCGAAAGAAAAAGGCTTTAACTTGGTATTAAAACAAAATTTATCAAAAGATATTTTCATGTTTTTTTAGAATTTTGAAATGATGAAAAAATGAAAATGCTGCCATTAAAAGGAACTAATATAGCTTACGCCTATGTCAGTTTTTTTAGTTCAACTTTAACCTATCACTGAAAAATCATTTTACTTTCCTCTAACTTAAATGATATTTTTAAAAAAATAAATTCTTCGCACGAAAATGTAAACAAAACGTTTCATTTTTCATAACGTATTTTCAAAACAATAATTTCAAAACTAAACTTCCAAACTTTTTTGAATTTTTTTTCAAAGTAAATAAACTTTACTTTGATCAATGAAGTAAGTTATAAGTTATGTGTAGCTAGATATTTGATTTTTTGTTGGAGGCGTCTGCAGGCTATTTGTTTCTATATATTATATATATTTTAAAGATGTTTCTTGCACACATTCTATTCATAAAACATTTGAGTGAGTTGCTCGGTGAAAAGGTATTGTTTACTTATGAAAATTCTACCATTATTAATTACGTCAATTATTAAGATGCGCGCGCATGATTTTTCGGAATAGAAAACTCGATTAGTCGTTATTTTTCTCGCTGAAAAGATCAAATGAACTTTTTACCCAGTTATTAGCATTTTGCATTCAACGTGATTCAAGATATATGTTAGATTAAGGTTGGTTGGTTTTTCAAATTTATTTCAACCAAAATCACGATAACAAAATATAACAATGACATCATCAAAAAAAGTTAAAAACATTTAAATACCGTAATAAATATAGCTGTAAAACAAATAGCACAAATAGATTGGAAGAAGGGTTGACACAAAAGCATAGCATCTTATGATGGAGATAATTATCAAATGCGTATTTTCGATGTACAAACTTTTTGTTGTGTTATTGTGATTTTTATAAATTTTAATCTTGTTTCCAGTGAGTGCGACCATTCCAGCTATTCGTTTCCAGTGAGTAGGACATTCCAGCTATTTGCTTCTAGTAAATACGACCATTCCAGCAATATGCTTCTAGAAAGTGCCACCATTTAAGGTATTTGCTTCGATTAAGTATGACCATTTCAGCTATTTGTTTCTAGTAAGTGCGGCAGCTAATGTTTTTAAACTTATACCATAACAAGAACACTTACGATATAGGGAACTACATGATTTTTGTTGCTAAAGTTCAAAATACCTTTTAAAAATTATTTATATTCAAAAATATTTTTCTCCATATTTTCCATACAAATATCAAAAATATTTAAAACAGTTCCCTTTTTTTGAAAAATACAAAGACGCAGACACGCTACAAGGACCTTCATTTGAAATTACATTTCGCACCAGGTGGTATTTGAACCCACGACCATGCAGTGTTAGCTTTCCTTCCACAATAATGCAGGAGTAACCTTATATCACAAAATAACAATATCGGAAATGCTACCAAGGCGCAATCGCAATAACATGTCTGCCATTTTGAAAGTTTAGTTTTTGTTTAGAATATCCATAGAGAGAGACCTTTAACGTGAAGTCTTAATAAATGTAGAGCAAACAATAACTATACTTTAACTTTTTGACATGTGAAGTAGCAGGAATTTACTTTCAAGGTTAGCAAGTTGCCAAGTTCAGTTGGAAGTTTCTTGTTATGTTAATTATTGTAAGCCAACAAATTTACAGACAAAAATCATGCGGAAAAAATTTCCATAGAATCTCAATGTTGGTTAAAGTAATCCATTTCAGCTATTGCGTTTTCCAAACATTTGCAAACATTTCATTTGGGTGGTTGGAGGTTGATTAAAAATCAACTCTTGAATATTATCATCTCCACAATGATTGTAAATATTTAGCAATTGTCGATTCAACAGCTTCTTTTAAATTTAAAAGAGTATGGTACTTAAAATTTTCTTCTGTGTAAAAAATTATTTATATTTTGAGGATACCATTTTGAATATTGGATTTGACTTTTAGATTTAGCTAATTTTACAGACTGAAAAGTGAGTTTACATTATTCAAAGAGATTTTTTTTGCGAATTTTATTTTCTTACCTTTAAAAATAGAGTAAGGGTGGATCCATCCACTTCACCTCACCTCACAGAAACAACCAAAACGTCTACAGTAAAATGTGGATTTGCATTTCTATCATAAAGTTAACATTTTTAGTAACGGTGACGTCATGATAGTCACAGATTCGTAAACAGAGCTATAATCACGTAGATAATGACAGGTTTTAGTCCAGATTCGTAAACAGAACAATAATCACGTAGATAATGACAGGTTTTAGTCCAGATTCATAAACAGAGCAATAATCACGTAGATAATGACAGGTTTTAGTCACAGATTCATAAACAGAGCTATAATCACGTAGATAATGACAGGTTTTAGTCCAGATTCGTAAACAGAGCTATAATCACGTAGATAATGACAGGTTTTAGTCCAGATTCGTAAACAGAGCTATAATCACGTAGATAATGACAGGTTTTAGTCCAGATTCTTAAACAGAGCTATAATCACGTAGATAATAACAGGTTTTAGTCCAGATTCGTAAACAGAGCTATAATCACGTAGATAATGACAGGTTTTAGTCACAGATTTAAGTTTGGATAAATATCAAATACAACATAAATATATATCTTTGCCGTAGAAATTTATTTGAGAATACCTATGACCTATACCTCTTTTTTCACTATTTGGCTTAAAAATCTATTTTTATCAGGCGATTTCACCCCCTCCACAAATCCTGTATTACACTTTCTTAGACTAAAAAACTTAGATTTTTAGTTACTCCAACTAATAAGCTACAAAAATAACTTTTTATTGACAAAGCCCAATATTTTTGGATGATGTCATCATTTTGGTAGGTGGGTACAAAACTTTTATGTAAAAAGATTCTTATCATTAAAACATAAAATAATTTTTTTTTGAAAGTCTTCAAAATGTTATGCATGTTATGCAAGTTAATTGAAACGTTCCTTAGAGAAATTGTTTTATACAAAATCAATGCAATTCTTAACTTCCTATGGTGACGTCATAGTCAGGTCACGTAAACACTCAGTAATTTTTTATTGCAAAATAAAATCTGGATGTGATTTTGTGCCAAGTTACCTTATATAGATAGCTTTTGTAACCAACAAGAGAAGGAGGTTTCCGTGCCCTTTTTCCCATGGGTAATAAACCCCTAGCTATGGGTACAGTGCGAAATAATAATAATTGATATTCATTAAAAATGTTGTAAGAATGCATGATGGACTTGATATTAGGAGTATGAAGAGACGTCATTCTTTTTGCTTTACTTCCATTTGCATTTTTTCTATCTTCTTCTGACATTTTCCTTCATTGTTAAAATTTTCGCTGTTCCGAGTTACAGTAGTCGTTATTACGTCATGTCATGTACGACGGATGTCGATAAATTTCCAAGCATTGTTTCATCATTGCAACAAGAATTACTTTGATATGCTACGGATGTTGATAATTCTCTGCAAATTCATTTAAAATGCCAAGCGTAGGTTTCAAATTATCTTCAAATCGAATTCACTGATGAAAGTATGTGGCGGTTGATTATCGTGCTCTCGCTGCTTTTTATTCTCGCACCAAAAGTGAGAGGTGCTCCAACGAAACCTAAATGTTTTAACAAAAGATGGCACACATCTAAATGCTTACCCCTTGAAACTGGGAGCATTGAAAAAGAAAGCAAGAAATTTGATGCATGTAAGTTTTATTTTATGCTTTTTTTTCAAGTATAAATCAAATACTAGCTAGCTAAGTGGTGTTCGAAAATAATAGCTGATAGCAGAAAAAAATATATAAAGTAAGTAAAGAGAGCCAAGAGAGTAAGTTGAGGACGAGGTTGCTTCTTTACAATGATGAGAATAGTATATAGACATGATGGTATTCGCTTTCAACTGTTAGTGCATTAATGTGTTTTTTATTTAGTGATAAAATCGTTGAAGAAACTTCTCATACAAAAAATCGAAGGCGAGGGTGGATAAGAATAAGTGTTCCCAAGATGCATTTCAAGTGTTTCCAAGATGCATTACAAACATAAATCGATGACCAAGTGATCGCACGACGCACTCTACCTGTGTTACATAGTTAGATTTTGTTGCATGTATATACTAGTTGCTGCTTAGTTATTCACCACCATGATAAAAAACATGTAGTTGTTAACGAAGCTTGTCACGGTTAGCTGCCATTTTGATTTTAAGCACATATTTAATGTCAACTCCATCATATGTAGACACATGTGCTATTTATACGTTTATATTTATAAATAAATTTATGTATTGGCAGGTTATAATATCTTGTCATATCTATAAAGAAGAGAATTGATATAATATAATTTCTTTTGTCGAACCCAACTCTCATGCATGTGTCAACCTCAGTCCCAAACATATTCCAACCTTAGCCCAATGTACATATTAACCTCACTCCCATGTATAGGTTAACCTCACCCTCGTGCATAGTTCAACCTCACTTCCATGTATGTGTTAACCTCACCTTCATACATATACCAACCTCACTCCCATGTATGGGTTAACTTCATCCTCGTGCATATTTCAACCTCAGTTCCATGTATCTATCAACCTCGCTTTCATCTATGTATTAACCTCACCCTCGTGCATATACCAACCTCAGTTCCATGCATATATCAACCTCACTTTTCTCAAAAACTTAAAAAGATAACAAATGATTATTAATATAATATAATTGAATGTTATAATTAGTTCATCGATAGTCTTGATGAACCAGTTTTTTCGAGATAGTCGCAGGAAGAACATAAAGTAGAAAATTCGGGCAACTTATCTTATTTAGAAGCTGGTGTCAAGGATGTTGAATTGGTACTTAATACTTGATTACAAAGCTTAAGAGAATGAGTGGTTGTATATTCTGTTTTAAGAATTAACATTTAAAACGATCTAATTTACTGGTTTTTGAGGTAAAAGTTTTGTAACCCATTTTTATATCATTGACAAAAACATAGCGTTGAATAAGTATTTAATAATAGTTGGCTCTGTTCGTAAAACCAGCAGTCTTTTTCTGTGTGGATTTCTTCAGAGGTAAGAGAGAACCAAGGTAATCAAATCATCCAACTAAATAATGCTCACGAAATATGAATGTTTTGTCTGCTTTGTTTACTGAAGAGTGATTTATATGTATATAAGATAAAGAAAAGTTTATTTTAGAACTCATGCTACCGCTAGCGGCGGAAACATTCTTCAGCTAAATGCTAAATATAAAAATACCACCACAAAAATAAGTATAGTCTAGCGACCCACGACTCCAAATATTGACGTCAGTAAAACATTGCATTGCAACTGTTTAATTAAGACTGTTTATACGGGCAAGTACTTTTATAATGAATGAAATAACCAGAAGCTTCATTGTGATGTTTTACGAAAGATCGAATCGAATAAAAAGTCTGTTTTTTAAATATGCTAATAATTCGAACTCTATCCAAAATTCATGTTCACAGCAAATAATTAATTCATTGTTTTGTAAATTTAAAAGTTAACGAAGTGTATATTATAACCGGTAGCAAAGTGAGACACTTTGAAAATAATTATCTCCACAGAGGTTGTTCAAACTTAAAACTTTGTCTATAACTAGTTAAATATATGTAGATTTTAATTTTAATGAAGAATTGTTATTTTTCAAACCAAGTTTAGGATTTAACAGGTCTTTATGTACTCATTGTTTAAATAACTCACTTTCCCCGTAACCCGTACGTGACTCAAAAAGCTTTCACAGCAGCAAAAATACAAACTGTCTCACTTTACCCCTCTGTCTCACTTTGCCCCGGGTTACCATATACACTCTAGAAGCACAAAACAAAATTTCCTTCCATTAACAAAATATTTTTAACGAATTGTTTGAATTGAAGAAGACTTGTTTTGATCATCGGAATAGTTCTCACTTTATATTACCCACAAACCCCACAATCAATAAAGGGATTAAAAGTATACCATACTTAGGTCCAATGGTGTGACAAATAAAATATACCCCTTTACTTAGTTCTTTTAAGGAAAAAATAAAAGAATGGAGACTAAATTGCATATGTAGACTGTGCATAGCTAGTGTGGGTTTTACATGAATTCATTTGTTATGTATATTTTTGTCTAATAGTATTCTTCATATTAAAGTATGTATAAAAATAAATAAGATATTTTATTTAGTTTATTATTTAACATATAGTTGACTTTGATTAGCACTAATTTATGCAGCTAGAGAACGTATACAGTTTGTTTACATTTGTCAACTTTAAAGAAATAAATAATAATAATCACACAAGCATTTCCGTTCTTCACGTTGAACTAACGTTATTATACAGAGACTGGTTAAGTTATTTCATTTCCTGCAATGAATATAAAAATGTTTTTAAAAACTTAATTTTGAAGTTTTTTTTCTGATAAGTATTTAAATCTGCTTTCAACGACTTAAATCTGCTTTCAACGACTTAAGCTCTGCATTTAATGCTGCTACACGTTTTGAATAGTTACTTTTGGAATGGAACTTGCACCATTCATTAGATGTAACAAAGTCTTAGCACTTGTGTTATTCAACGACATATTCAACGACATCTTTATTGACATATTTAACGTTATATTTAACGACATATTTAGCGACATTTTAAACGACACATTGAACGACTTATTTTACGACACATAGAACGACACATTCAATGACACTGGTTTATTGACTGATGTAAATATTCAATTTAAACTTGATGCAAAACGAAGAAATTTTGTTGACTATATTACATAACTAAAAACAAAAAGGGAATTTATAAATATATATAATATATATATAACACTACAAATACATGATGTATAAATATATAGTTTTAATTTTTAAGCAAAAGCACGTTGTACAACCCTTTTAGCATTCTTCATCAAAACTATTCGAGTACAGCTTGCATCTAGTTGATTCTAGTCGTATTTGAAGATAGTTTCAGTACTGGTAATTCGGACAAAGGTGATGGAGTTTCTGTTAAAGAAGCTGCAATCAGGGGAACATTATTGAAGGTGTCAAATCTAGTGTTCGGTAACGGAGTTACCGTCATGTCTGGCAGTAATGATTTTTGAATTAACGGTCCCTGTTTCGATGTTGAAATATTTGTTAAGGAGAGACTTTTAAGTAGCGGAGGAGGGTTAGGTGAGAAAAGTGGACTATTTCTATTGCTGCCAATCACTGCAACCTTCATTTCATCCAGCTCTCTTTTAAACTCTATCAAACTCTGGTTAATCATCCTAAGGTGTGAAAGAGTTTCCGTATGGCATGATGAGTTCTTCTCCATAATGTCTTGAACGTTTACAAAAGGGTAGCGCGCGTTCTTAAATGTTTTAACTGCCTTCCAATACTTCACTCTTAAAATAAACCTGATACTTGCTTTATACCGTTTGTTTAGCAGTTTCGACAAGGGTGTGTGGTCATGACTGCTTCTCTTGCGAATGCTCACCTTCTTTCGCGGTTTCAGTGCCAACTCCATGGATTTTGACTCACCATCAAACAGATCTCTGACGGTTAAACCATTTCGGTACATGTTAACGGGCTGTCTTCTGTTGCTTTTGCTGTCGTCACTGAATATATCATCTTTGTATGTAGTGACGTCATAAGTGCCCAACTTGTTGCGGTGTATGTTGGGAAAAAAATACAACCAAGTCGCCTGTAGTTTGTACTGTTCTCTTTTAACAACGTAATTTCTCCAGCATGTTTGGATGACTATAGCAGCTGGGTTACGTACTTTAATATAACGCTTCTGTTTTCGTTGTTTGGCTACTTGAAGAGCAAATCCGGACCCAAGAATTCCCGCTGGTAATGCAAAAAATGCGCATCCAATGAGAGCGAACACTCCCGTTATCATTTTACCAGCCCACGAGTTCGGGCTAAAGTCACCGTAACCTACGGAGGTGACAGTGATCATGGCCCAATACAACCCGTTGGCCATGTTATCTATCGTAGTCTCTTCGGAAGACAATTTCTCACAAATATACACTATGTATGTCCCCCCAAACAGGATGATAAAACCGACGAAATAACACGTGACCAGTTCTTTCCTATGTTTGTTCACCACTAACCCCATGGTGCGCAGGTCTCCCCGCTGGCGGTCTAACCGTAGTATGCGAAATATTTGTAAAAAACGAGTTACTCTCAATATGGTAAAGTATGCTGTCTTCACATGAAGTATAGCTGTTATCAAAGTTGAAACGATGACGAACCCATCCACCAACATATACAACGACTTCATGAACCTCAGTTTACCTCTTACACCTTTGAATCTGCTCAAGAAGCTGCAGGACCACACCCGTAGCGTGTACTCCACAGTGAACCAAGACAGTAAGAATAGTTCATAGAAGAGCACGAAGGTCATGAAGTCTTCGTTCTTTTCGTACATCTCTATTGTGGACAGGATGCTCACTAGTATGCTAGCTACGATTAAAAGCAAGTTTAACAGATGGTAGGTCATCGCTATTTTCGTTTCAGGTCTCTCCATGAAATAATAGACGCTACGACGGCGCTTTTGGTATATCGACTTGACGTCATTATGTGCTATTTGGTGCTCGATCAACTTGCGCTTCTGTTTGACGGTTCGTGCGCTGTCGTTGTCCATCGTTTATAGAGGAGTGAAATGTGATGTTATGCTAAACCATATGTTCTACATATGTTCGAAGTTTAATATTTCCGTTGTCAAAACTTTTGTCGATGCATTTCGAATATGAATCAGTAGTTGAGTAGTTGTTACAAATACTTTGATCTCCTTTGTGTCATGCGCTAATGATTGCTCAAACATTAAAATGATCGACGTAAGAACTCACTAAGTACTCACCTAATACCCTTTAAATATATTGATTTTACTTTAGAGCTGAAACCTTGTGTATAGTAACAACATTTTGATAACAACCTCGCGCTCATGTAGTTTATTGAAAACGAGGCTATTTATGATATAAAATCATTCAATAAGCACAGCTCATATAACAATGAAGACTGTATTATTTGAATAAGTATTTTTCTTTAAATACAACGAATACAGTCTTAAAGTATCTGATTAACAGTATTAATGTTGTTTATCTACTTGCAAGTGATAATCTTTAGTGTGTGTGAACATGGCAATAAATCAACTGCAGTATTACTAAAAACAAAACTAGGTATATAAAGTGAAAGTAGTTTAATGTATTTCTTTTGTCTAAATTTGATTGACATGCGTAGTTAAAATGAAATAATTAGTATATTTAGTTTTCAGGATCCAAAAACAACAACTTTTAGGGATTTCTTTAAACAATGCGTATTTAAAATTATTTTGAATGATGACTCAGCAAACTTACTTATACGAAGTTTATAAATACATTTCGGCCAAGTGGGTTAAACACGAGCTAGTCTCTTGTGACATCTTAAATACCCTCTTTAGAGCTATTTATATACATTAACTTTACAAAATCGGATATGGTAGTGAAATTATAATTCTCTGTAAAGTAAAGACTAAGGATGGTCAAATGATATCTTATTTAATCATCTGTTATGAAAAACATGGGTGGTTAAAATAAAATCTGATAAAAATTTGAATATTTGTAAATTTAGTTTGGAAATTTGACTTTCAATTTACTGACTATTTGTAATCTTTTGTAAAGTTTTAAGTCGATAAAGGGTAGAAGATTAAGTCGAGAGTGCGCAATCACTTTGTTAAGCGAGAAAGAAAATCCTGCAAGTATAAATTAGTGTAGAAAGATTTGTGTCCAGGTAATAATTGTCAAGTGACTTATCGAGATAACTCTTCCATTTTGAAACACAGATAGATCCACGTATCAAAATACCTGGTAACTGTTATACCAATAATTGCTTTTTTTCTGTAGAAACTGAATTAAAGTTTTGTTTACTTGAAGTAACAAACCAAGTTAAATATACAAAAACCATCGGTTCCTTTAAACTTGCTTATGATTAGCAGGGGAGAGAATTTCCTGGTGCGGCCTTATTTAGGTTTAATAACCTAGGTATGCCGTGACGTATTAGAAATATTTGTTACCTTCTGTTAGTTGCTAAGTAACATCTATATATGGTAGCCTCATTGTTTATGTCTTGACACCCATTTAATATTCATTATTTTGCCTGCAATGGAACGAGCAAATAGGTTTGATGTTGTCCTAATGGATTTATCATGAAGTCCTTGATCCAACGTTCTTGTATATTTAAATGGTTCTGTTGTGATACTCCGATATGTTGTATGTACGCTTTATACACCACTCAGCAGACAAGCTCAACTGTTGAGCCACTCCGAAAGTAAATTTTCTATACTTCAGGTGATAGGCATGAATTACATAAAGCAATTGCATCTAACAGCTACAGATACACAGGTTACAGGTACACAGCTTACAGGTACACAGGTTACAGGTACACAGGTTACAGGTACACAGGTTACAGGTACACAGGTACACAGGTTACAGATACACAGGTTACAGGTACACAGCTACAGGTACACAGGTTACAGGTACACAGGTTACAGGTACACAGGTTCTACATTGGATTGATCGTAACTTGATGTCATGTATATTTAAAAAACTAATACCAAATGTGATGAGAGCTCTTAGTTTTTAAGTTTTTCATCGAAAACCTTGTCGGTACTTACTTTGATGGGAAGTATTTTTACTCTGTTGCATGGGCAGCCACTATTTGGTGGTGATAGTAGGTCAATGGAACTTAATTAGACGCCATTTTGTTGGGTGCCATTTTGAGAAATTTACAGGGATAAGAGTAAACGAGAAGAAATTTTTAAAGAGATACATATTTAAATCAATAATGTGCAAAGTATTTTAATTACTTGCACCTGCAAAGAATTTTAATTACTTGCACCTGCAAAGAAATCATAAATCATTCTAGCTAATGAACGTTTCTTCCTAATTGGATCAACACTGCTTGCTTTTGCTTCTTTCTTCGAGATTTCATTGCCAGCATTAGATGCGACCGGTTTTTTTGATGCAGCTGGGGTTTGAGATGCGACCGGAATACTTAAATACTCTTCCTCAGATTCACCGCCACTCCCACTCCCATTTCCACTTTCACTACCACTTCCTCCTGATCCTTCGGCTGGTGCTGTTGTCACTACATGGGTAGTTGTAGGGGAAACTGTTTTGCCTGCTTCGTTACAACTTTGGCAAACACAATGGCTTATGATTTTTATCTTAAGTAAAGACGATCCAGCACGCAAGCACTTCATAGGTACTTCCAGATTTTCGAAGAACACTGGTTTACAACATGTACACTGCTGCGAGTAGAAGGGCGCTTGCATGGAAAATGAAGCCGACGATTCGCACAAACCAGAACAACTACCGACGCTCACTTTTTCGCTTGAAACACACAAGTTATGACGAAGTACTTGCTCGTTGTACTTAACCGTGCATGGACTTGATGGCCATGTCACCTTTGATGATGTAGATGCCTTTGTAGTAGTTGCTATAGTTGATTTTTTAGTTGTCGCTGCTGTTGATTTTTCAGTGGTTGTTGTAGGTTTTTGATTTTTCGTTGTTGTTTTTGGTTCTTCAGTGGTTGTTGTTGCTGCTGCAGTTGTTGTTGTGGTTGCTTCTTCAGTTGTTGTGGTTGCTTCTTCAGTTGTTGTTGTGGTTGCTTCTTCAGTGGTTGTTGTTGGCTCTTCAGTGGTTGTTGTTGGTTCTTCAGTGGTTGTTGTTGTTGGCTCTTCAGTGGTTGTTGTTGATTTTTCAGTGGTTGTTGTTGTTGATGTTTTTTTAGTTGCCGTTGTTGAAAGTTTTGGAGCAACTGTGACGTTGATGCAGCAATCTTGACTGACGTAAAATTCTACTCTCAAAGCAGCCAGTGGATCAGATTGTGATACATCATTTGCAAGTAAAATCTGAACGTATTTCGCTCTGAAGTTTAATTT
>JAUELD010002119.1:0-15527 GCA_031471615.1 Aglantha digitale
TTAGTTACCTGATGATTGCTTCACGGCATGAAACTCTGAGTAGTAAAAAATTGTGTTTTTATTGTTTCGCAATATATTATATATATATATAGATATATATTTAAAATAAGCCTGGGCATGGTTTTAAAAAATACATATCATTATAATTATATCATATTTATTTAAATATTTTTGAAATGCCTATAGGTAGTTGCAAATAAAAAATACTTTGAAAAAGTTTATATTTACCATCAAACAGGATAACTTCAATCATACGGGTAACAACGGAGATGCATAACTGTAGCTTTTAAAAGTATTTTTAAATTACATTCCTTACATTATAAATAAATACAAATATGTTCTTGCGAAAACATATAGTCTAAATATAAATATTCATCAGTTTGTTGACGACCTTATTAAATGGCCAGTTGCCAAAATGAGAGAAAACTTTTGAATTTCAAAACTATTCATACAGCGTAGATATGTTTAATTTAGCCTGTGTTTCAATATGTTTAAGATCACAATAAAAACGCAAATAGTAAATTAGTATTATATTACTCATAATTGCAAAATAAATGTATATTTAATTTTCAAACTTCTTTTATATAATTTCTAACTCTTGTTTTTAAATGTTGTGAACCATTACAACATATGTAAAGATAAAGATCTATAAAATACAACAAAATTTAGAAAAAAGCAGATGATTTAAGAAACTAGCTAAAACAACAACCTAGATAAAGCTTTTATTGCTCGCAGAGAAGGTTGAATGTTGATTTAAAAAGCTGAGTTAAAATTTAACCTAGAATAAGCTACTTTTAGCGATCCTTTAAAGAAGCCAAGCAAAGAAGTAGGAGGTAAGAAAGAAAGAAGTAAGAACCTAATTGACAAAAGAAGAAACTACACTGTCAAATTTTTAACTGTCAGAAGTTACCCTGTTTCGCTATTTCGCAATGCGCTCTTTAAAGAAGCCAACGAAAGAAGTAGGAGGTAAGAACGAAAGAAGTAAGAACCTTATTGTCAAAAGAAGAAACAACACTGTCAATTTTTTTAACTGTCAGAAGTAACCCTGTTCCGCTATTTCGCAATTCGCTATTTCTCATAATTAAAGAAAAAATAATTCAATAACAATAACTTGAATTATGTTCAGTTGACCAAGCTCACCAAGGAATTCTATTTTCTATGTTGATTTAGGCTTTTTTAGTATTTTGTTTAGCACATATCATTTGTATATTTATCAAGCTGGTGTGAACCTATTTATTTACTTGCCATGTGTCACAGTTGTAAGTAAAAAATGGGAGCTGAACATTATGTAAACACAACAAAAATATAATTTTTTTTGGCAAATAAAATAGTTTTTGTTGTAAAAGTTATTATATATATATAGACAGATATAAAATCCTTTTTAACACTATCGGCAGTTCTTAAACTTAACAAAGCAATGTAGCTTAGTCCAGAAATGTAATAACAAATTCCATCGGTGCTTTTTTAAGATTTAATTTTTATAGTTAAAAAAGGTAAAATACTTTATTTCTGAGGAGTGGTTAAAAGATTTTTTGGTTCGTTAGTATATGATTTCGGAAACCTTAAGTATATTGATACCTAGCTAGCTACTTATCCCCTAATAAAACTATAAGCTCAAAATGTAAACAAAAAAATAACGGAGTAACCAATAAAAGGTAAATAAAAATTGAAATTGTTAATTTTATTATCCTTACCCAGAAAAAACCTTCGAAGCTTTCTGAGAAAAAATCGCTTCTAATTTTGGCAAGTTTCCATCTTGGGCTGCTTGAAATATTTCACTTTCTTTACCCATTAGTGAATCGGGATAAAAGCGGCTAATAATTATTCCCTGAGATAGTAAATAACACGGAAAAACTAAAAAACTAAAGTTCTTCGCCAAGATTGGAATCGTACAAAATAGAGACCAATCAATTAAGATTAAGTAAACTTAAAGGTCCCATGAAAAATAATATTTATGAAGAAAGTAAAAAAAAAAAAAAAAAAGATTATGTAAATGAAAATTCAGAAAATTATTTTTAGCACAACATAAAAAAACTAAAACTAAAAAACTAAACCCTTTAAAAAACCCGTAAAATTTATAGCGTGACGTACGTATTCGAAGTGTGTTTTAATATCATTTCCTTCTCCGTATGATATAAAAGAAAATTAAATATTGGATTAATCCAGTGAATGTGCAAGTTATTTCTCTGACGATTCAAGTAGACGTGAAGATGATTATTTGTAAACAGTATCGATGGTATTCAGGGTTGATACCTTATTTAAGGATAGTGTAATATAATTTTTTTTCAAAAATATTAAAAAAAAAAATTCATTTTCGAAGAATAAATAGTTATTTTTTTAGTCATTTTTTTAAATGATGCAAACAGCATTTTCCAATTTTCTACCGTATGTACTTATTGGCTCCCTTTCATGAGTTTTATCTTTCGTTGAAAATTTATTTCTGTTCTATAATGTTGATAAAAGAAATTTCTGTAACATTAGGCTTTATTTTTTACTGTATTTGCTTCGTTTCATAAGGGCAGACTTTGTATACTAAGGTGGATTTGGCATACAGGAATTGCTGGACTCTGGACACTTTCTGGACTCTAAACCCTCGCTGGACTCTCTCTCGAATTAAACTTTAATGGGTATGTATTAAAAAAAAATGATTAGACGTATTCCTGGTTTTTTTATATTTAGTTTCAAAGTAACGGTTAGTAAAAAAGAGATTCAAAAACTTTATCATTAAACAAGTGTATCTTTTATTTTAATTCTTTTTATTTTACATAGGATGAAATATGTCACTATCTTTATATTAGCCCGAAATGTTTCAGAGCTCCTTTATGAACATCTTCGATATTCGATTTAACGTCATTCTCTATTTGAAGCAACTGCAGTACAAAAAGACTGTTATGGGCATGAACGCAAGCTAAATTATAATGAAAGTAAACATTAGTAAAATATGGTGATTTTGTTCTTTCGTGTATTTTGATTGATGAACACGCTGTGCTTTAGTTACAACGACTAACGTATGGTATTGGGTATCCATTCATATAACAATTATTCTGCCAGCCAGAGCGTGATTTAACATTGCTATGTGCGAAGTCCAATAACAACAATTCCAGCATCAACAAACCTTGCACAAACTATATACGTCATAACATATTTAAAAACGTGAAACGGAATAGGAATGCAAATTAGTGTACTTTAAAAGGGGTTGTTAAGACAAAGAAAGGTACGAAACCGTCAATTTAGTTAAAATATTTATACATAAAAACAACAAAATAGCATATAAAATTTAAAGTAGAAAAAATACCACAAAATTTCAGAATATCAGCTCGTAAAAAATCTGGCCAGCAGCTCATATAGCGAAATCACATTAAAAGTTTAAACCAAATTATGAAGGCCTAGTAGTAAAATCTTATATGCGGATTTTCGTATCTGAACTACTTTCCAAAAGTTTTAACTCATAACTCTCTATAAATTAAAGACTTTTTAAAAAAAAAAATTAGATTTAAATTTTATGTGCACATTATTTTCAAAAGGGTAGACATTATAAAACTCACTAGTTCCTAATTAGACTTTCTAGTCGTTAATAAGATTTAATGGTCCCTTATAAAATTTACTGTAATTAAACTCACTGGATACAACTTAAATGTCCCTGATAAAACTTACTCGTCCCTGAACATAATGGTAAACACAAATTTGTTAAACCAAAGATAAAAATATTTTTCAAAAAAAAACCATAAAACTATAAAATTAGATTTACAACTAGATATGTACAAAATTATTTATAACTTTTTCAACATTTAACCTATAACACAATGACAACCTATAGACAATCGTGAATAATTATTTCCTTAAATTATATTGCTAATTCTAAAACATAAAACACGTGAACAAACACTTGACTTTATATGTTCCATAAAAATCTGATAAACAACTAACATGTTAAGAACATAAGCTATAGAGGCGAGAAGGATTTCAATGAAATCGCATGTTCTTTTTTTTTCTCTTTGTTACGAATAGGGGAACTGGTTGACGTAATCGGAAGAGCTGATAAACTTTTTTGCGCTTCTTTATTTTTCTTACTTTTCTTGGAAAGTTTTTTTCTTGATACTTTAAATATAGGTTCATCACCTTTGCTCATCGCGTAAAACATATTGGAATTCATTGGGATATGCAGGACTTCTATTGGAGAAATGGGCAGTTAATAAATAATAAATACTACTTTCAACCAGAAAATAAATCCATGGAAGCTTCTTCGGGAAGTAAATTTAAACAAGGAAAACCAAAATAGTAGGAAATGTTCCTCTTCAACATGCAATGGATACGAAGCTACTTTAAAGCATTTAAACATTCACTAAGTAAAAACAATAAATCTTACTAAAATAAATCAAAGAGTAAATCTAAGAGTTACTTTTAATATCGATGACTTGATATAAAGAAAAATCTTCAACATCTTCTTCGCACTCAAACTTTCTCAAGGTAGTAGCAATAATATCGCATGCTCGGTGATTCGGTAGCACCTAGGAAGGAGACATATATAATGGTTTTCCAATGCCCATTCAAATCCTCTCGACAAATATAATAATATAATACCTTGATACTTTTATATTGTATATTCACAGCATGTTTCAAGAAGACTTTGATTACAACACCATCATTTTCTTCACTCGTGTACGATGGATCAAGGAAGTTGCGAGAAGATAAACTTTCTACCTTCATTGGTTTCAAAAGTGTCTGAATACTCTAAAGAAAATTAAAATAATTAATATAAAAAAAAAAATGATAGAAAAACTAAAAAATAATAATAAAAACATTGTTTGTTGAAAGGTGCATAGGCGATTTCCGATGTTTATATTTTGGTATGTGAATACACTTTAAGGGCAATAAGACAAGTTAGATTTATATCAAGGAGATTATAAAATAATTATTGAAATTTCAAGTTTGTTAAAACAAATTGATCCGTCACAAATCATGTGCAAACCATGTGGGTGAACATTTGCAGAGAGAATGCAAAACTATGATGCTGGTTTACTTTAAATACAAATGAGCATGTAAGTAAGAGTAAAAATATTACATCATGAATATTTCATCACTAGAGTTTGGGTTATTAGTACAAGTGCAATGTAGATGGAAGGAAACTAGTTTTCTTAAGTTGGTGTGCTTAAAAATATAAAGTCAGCAATTTTTTTACCACAGTAGCTCAAGCAATTAAATTTATTAATGCTAAAACAATGAGCATAGTGTTTTCCTCAAAAAAACATGAATTAATAATATCAAATTTAGCATCATAAAACGATCGGTTAACCATGGTTAAATCACCCTATATGTTTTTAAACCACTGCATTAAAATACAAATTTACTGCGCCCCAAATGTCTAGACAACACCTGTCCCACACCATCCCAAACGTGTATATAAATAAATATTCTATATTATAAAATATTTTTTTGCCAATCCTTATTTATAGATCTCAGAATTAGTTTTGTAGCTATTCTTAGGCCTAAACTATCTATTCATTCAATTAGGCCTTTTCTGTTTAAAATATTACAAAGGTGCTGATAGGTTAGGAGTAGTGTCTTTCTTTTGAATTTCAATGTTTGTAAAGTAGGGACTCACCTCATGTTTATAATTTCGGTTTAACGACAAGGTGCTTATTGCACGAGGTAGGGTGTAATGGAATCCTGTATATTTATGCAGGTCAGTTTCACTTGAATATCGTCTACGAAAATAAAATTTTGCCATGAAAACAAACTACTGATCGATAATTTCGGTATATAATTATAAAATAAGAGTGTGTGAATTAAATATTATACTTAATGGAGACTGATGGTTTTCTTGAGGGCTGAGGAGTAACTGATCTATTTGAAGGTGGTTCCACCTCGATCGACATTTTATAACTAAAACATAAAAGCTTTCAATAATAGGTTTGCAAAACCCATTATCTCACTCAGTATAAAAGTTTTCTAAAGACAAGAAATAACGAGAAAGAATTGACTGATAAATATTAAATTTGGAAGAAAGAATATTCATCCTGCATGACTGATTTTATAAACTTTAAAATCCAATTTACAAATATTAAATAAAAATAATACTACATAATTATACTTGGAATCTAATTAATTATATATCTAACCTTTCGTTATCATCAAAGACATGTAGTGAATTGAACCATGTGAAAAAATCTTCTCTTGGAATAATATTGTAATTTTTAGAAGCTTGTTGTAATAATTGTATTTGAGCCAGCACTTCAAACTCCTATTGGAATAAATAACAATAATGTTTACATTCATTTGATAACATCCACAAAAAGACATTATGAAACATTAACTAATTCCCAAAAAAAACCTGTCAAGTTTCAAACTAAGTTTTGAAAGCTTTTGAGGTTTTATTTAACTCAATACAGAAATTCTTACTCTCTAACATAAGAAAGAAGGAGAAATCTTTAACTTTTTACCAATTTACAGAAATTTAGATTTTCTAAGTTTAAAACGCAAAAAAAGTGTCAGTCATCAAAGTCTGGAGTCCGAAAACAATCTTGAAATTCAATTTACAAATTAAAATCCTGCATCACCAGCAAATCTGTAACAGTAACAAAGTATAAACACTATTGAATATATAAATTTAAAAAGAAATTTTTCCAATCCATAACATAAAAAGTTAAAATGACTATAATTAACCTTTCGACGCTTTTCAAAATTTATCAAGCCATCCTATAATTGTGAAAGTCATAATTTTAAGAAAATCAAAAACAACAAGATATTCAGATAAATTCAAATTCTTAAAAAACTAATAATATTTATAAATGAATATCCACTTTCTAATGTAGTTTTTTCTCATCCTAAGTAAAGCATGACGTAACAAATTTTTGATAAATAAATTTTTATTTAATGTAACATAAAACTTACTCGAATCGTATCTGGATGTGCAGTATCAATAAACATAAGATCAGTTAAGAATGTACCCAAATAAGGGACTGTACCATGTGTCACACCCTAATGAGAAGAAGATATTTTATTATGGTTTAAATAGAAAATAAAAAAGTTAATAGGCATTTTATCTATCCTGTACTGAATTGCCATTTAAACTATAGAATAGCTAAGTTCAAATGTCTAAGTTTTACTATTTTATCGTTTTGTTTTGGTATGATGTATAAAATGAAACATACCTCTTTCAACAGACGTTTTGACTTTGCTTTTCCTAGTGAGTTACTAGAATACTTTGCTGTCCCTTCCTAAACATAAAAAAATAACAGATGAATAATGAATGAAATAACTAGATGCTTCATTGTGATAGCTTATTATAATATGCTAATATTTCGAACTCTATACAGAACTTATGTTCACAGCAGTAAATTGGTAAAACCCTGTAAAAACAATAATACCACAGGAAAATTGTCTTGAATAGAACAAAAATAAAAGAAATACACTAGAAAAAATTTATGTTAAAAAAACTTAAAGAAATGGCATATGTTAACGTAATAGAGTATCAAGAGATGATTCAGTAAAAAAATTACTTGCAGAAAAAACAAACGCAACAATATTCACAGGATTATGGTATATTATTTACTTATTTCATTTTGATTATATGGTATATAGTTTCTACAAAATGAATTATCGATATTACTATTTTATTACCGAGTCAACATATTTCCAGTTGGAAATGATTTCTTGCTTAGGTCGGTCAAATACATTCATTTAAATTACAAGAACCAATACATAATTAGCACCTGTGCCAACTGAATTAAAAGTTCTACATTTTTTTGATACTTTGTAAATTTGACACAAAAAATACAATAGTATAAAACACAAAATATAACATATAAAAATTAAAACCTGCATCAGCAAATCTCTTGATGCTTTGGAATTCATATCATCAGAAAATATGTCAGCTAACTCTTCGAAAATAGAAATCAAGTTTCTAAAAAAAATAAAATGAAAGATTACTCTTCATTTAACTAAAAAGAAATATTTACGTGCAGTAAAAAAACCTACTTGGGTACCAGTTCCCACGAAGCATTGAGTCTATATATTGCAGTTGATTGAAGACCAGATATTATGGCTTTCAAACTTGAAAAGTTCTTTAACGATCTTAGTTCCTTAAATCAAAGCAGAATGTTTTTAATTTCAAAAATATATTATCTGTTATATAATACATTATCATCAATACTACACATTTATTAATGTTACAATGTTTAATACATGATTTCACAGTCTCGGCAAAATAAATTCTCTGTCGTCGAAATTGAGAGGTAAAAAAAATGAAATTATAGCAATGTAGTAAGCAGAAGTTTTTTTGTTATTAAATTTCTGGACTTTCATTCCTTTTTTAAATTTAAAAACTGCTGATTAGTTTAAAAAAAAGATTTTCCTTCTATTTATTTCTAACTTTCGCAATAAAAACTAGTTTTTTTAAACTAAATGTGATTCAAAAGCTGGAACTGTGAAATCATGTATTGTTTTGTATTGGTGATACCATTTACCTGACAAATCAATAGAAATATGAGCAATACGGTAGACACTCACATATATAAGTACTTACCAATGCTACCCCAATCCATTTAGCAATTAATTTTGAGCGAGCAAAGCTACTGTGGTGTTTTGATTTAGTATCTGTTGCATTTAGTATTGTGGAAATCACTTTAAAAGAAACAGTGTTAAATTGATCTACAGTAAGTTTGATAGATGGTGCCTTAGAACCTTTTGATTTATCACGCTTTGACCAAAAATATGCTAAACATTCTCGTGGTATAACACGCAAGAATAATTCCTATAAAAAAGCACTTTTATTACCTAAAAAGCAATTTTACAATACATGATAGTAAGAATGATTTTTTTAAAGAATGCAAATAAAACATACAGCATCCACAATAGTAAGCTGTTCAGCAATTACATCAGAAGAAAATGAAGACATGGTTTCATCACTGCTTGTTTTTTTTTCACATACACATCCAATTACAGCCGGACAAGAACAAAATTTGAACTTCAATGGATCTACAAAAATTCATATTATTATTATTCCTCTTGTATTAGATTTAACAAATTAGAAATTATGTATTACAATAGTCTCAAAGGCAGAGCAAAACTGAAAACGTCTTCCAGGAAAGGACAAGAGATTTATTTTTTTTCCATTCAAAAATATTTAGACGGTATATATTTGGACATTTAATTTTCAATTCCTTTCTAGTTTACAGTTAACACTAAGGCTTGATAACACAAAACTAATTTTGATTTTTTTTAAGCCTACCTTCTAAATTCTTTGAAATTTTTATGTCCTAGAAAGACTTTTTTAAAAAAAATTTGGTTGATGTATATCTATAATCTTTTTAGGTAATTATTAATGCATATTATTTAAAAGCAAAACATTTAAGTTATCTATCACCACAAGCCTATACAAGGGTAATCTGTAAGTAAAGTTTAAACATTACAGGACCTATAACTAAAAACTTTGTGCAAAGAAACAAGGAGATTCAAAGAACAAATCGTGATTTTTATTGAAAAATCTTGACTTTTTGTTGTTATTTCCTTGAAAGATTTTGCTTTTACGATCCTTAAATTTCATAAAACACAACTTTATAAATATATTTAACCCTTTTTATGTCCCTTTAACTTCAAACAAAAATTAGTGAAAACTCATGAATGGGGTCTCAAGTTAGCAGGGTTATGTAGTTTATTTTGACCTGATGACCCTTATTTAGGTAAGAACAAAAATTTTCTTTACAATGAAACTTATGTCAAATTTGCTTTTAAACTAAATACTTTTGTGTGTTTGCCTCAATACAAAGTTTCAAGTAATATAATATATAATAAAACTTATTATAAAGAATTTAAAATTTAAAATAAAAATATCACCATACTTCAGAGATGATACATTAGAAGATATCACATAAAAATTCTTACGTTCAAAATTAAATGGACTGACACGCAAGTTAGTAAATTTATTTTCATATTTATTAAGAACATCTTTGGTTGACTTTATATGAATAAAACCTTTTATAAATGTGATGATTTTAATTAATATTTCAAATGATGGAGGTTCATCAAAATCGATAGCGTAATGATCAATCCATACAAGGAATACTGAACAGATACGCCTAAATTTAAAAAAAGAAACAAAAAATATAATTGGACTATAATCAAAACATTGGACTAAAATAACGCAAATTTATAAAATGCAAAAATACCACATACTTCATAACAGTTATTGCTTCTTCATTTGGTAGTAAAGAATCTTTGTTAATTTTCTCATACTTTTGAAACCTAGAGAGACGTAAAGAGATTTAATAGTACATTAGGTTTTTAATACTATTTCAAAAGTAAACGAGTAGTAAAGAGTTGGTCTCTAGAGAAAAAAAAGACTCATGATTATAAATTAGAATAATAATCCGAAAAAAAATATTAACAACAGTGCAGCATTAGATTTTAATCTTTTTAGCATATCAAGAACATTAAGAATTTTAACAAAATTCCAGCTGTATGCCTTTTCTGGATTTTCAAAATCATCTAACTTTAAGCAGAAAGTCAGAAAAACTTAAGGAAAGGTTTTAGAGGGAAAAGTATATAATAAAAGTAAGTAATAAAACAGAAATATTTCTCTGTCAAAAAGGAAGAAAAAAAGTGGGGTTATCTAATGATAGAAATAATATAACTAATTAACTTGATATAGAATAAAATAAATAAAAAGGTCACCTTTCTAGAAGCAGATTGACAACTTCTTTTGTCGTTGAAAAGCTTTTATATGAACACAGAAAAGCCATAAAGAATCCAGGATCACATTCACTGTCAATCAAAGGTGGAGTCAAATGTTCAACTAATTTTTCCAATGATCCAGCTTTAATTTGACGAACTTTCACTGTCTCCCATTGTTTGAATGATAAATCAGGAGATGAAACATCTTCAAATTCATGTGAACGAAGACGAACCTTTTTTAGTAATGTATTGTATAGTGCACCATTTTCTTCTAGCACTATCCAAGGAAGTGCCTAAACATAGCATTATAAATCGTCACAGAATCCCTAGTAATGTTGTTTTTGAATATTGTTTAATACATACTTTTTATGTTATGAAACTTAAATTAATTAAATTAATTTTACCATTTTAGATAAAATAAAACTAATATAAAGATAATAAAAATTATTTTGAAGTTGAAATGTTTTTCGTACAATAACACTTTTGAAATAGTATTCGTACAAAATGTAAAATCTGTAAACCAAATCAAAGAATGCATAAACTTTACACAAGGATCCGGAGTGATTTTGGAATTAGAATCGTTTAAAATTACTTTATTATTATCTATATAATAAAATAACATTTGGATGTATAAAATAGAGAGTTGCGTTTATTTTTTTTCTTAAAATCATAGCATATGAGAGGATTAGTAATAACATTATTTGGAATAAAGAAATATTTTTTGTCATAATTTTTTTAAAAATCTATTAGATTTTGTTTTAAGAAAAATAACCCTGTTTTTTATAACAGTTTCAAAAAATAATAATTAATAATGATCTCTAGAGAAAAAAGATAAATTTCATTTTTAATGACATAACATTATAAAGTTATGTCCCTTGTGATGATTATTAAATGTAAAAAAATAAATAGGTTATTGAATGACTTACAAAAAAAACAATTATATTAGTAAAATCTTAATATGGATTTTTAAAAAATATTTCTTAACCTGAAGTTCAACGCGGGCCAGTTCTTTTTTAAATGCAAAATAAAAAGCCAATAAATAAAAAATTTTCAATGATTTTCTAAATAAATGAATGGAATCTATTATCTATACGTAATATTAATAAATCCTAAAAAAATATTAAATTACACCAAAAACATTTATGCTAAGAATGCAAAACTTACTAACTTACTTTTCTCTTTATTTTTTCCATTTCTTTTAAGCCTAACTCAGACTGGTAGTAATTTAAAGTTTCATTCTGGATAACTCTTGTAAAGGGACAATTTAAATATATGTAAACACAGCGAAACTTGAATTGATATATCTTAATTATATATATATAGGAAATGATGGTATATCTCTTTTCTCTATAAATAAATGATTTTGTTTCTAAATATGTATAAACTATTAAAATATTCATTTGTATACGAGAAGTGACAAAACTTCGATGCAGAACGGTTGACGTCCGTCTTTTCAATGTTTTTTTTACTTTAAAGAGTATAACAACTTAAATCTACATTTTTATTATGGAAAAAGCTTTTTTTGTTTTCAAGATATCTTTCAAAGAAATAAGAGAATTAGATCAACATATATAGCTACTGAAATCGCCAGATAAATTATCACAAGGGATAACAGCCCTTGATGACATCAATAGATTTTTTGAATGTTAAATTTGTCATATAATTATGGTTCAACATTTACTGAATATTTTAAACCGAAATAATACAATTTTGCTTGCTTGCTAGATCAAGATTTAAGAATACAGAATTCAATTAGTGAGTAAACTTCTTAAACATTTATGTTGTTTATTGTGCTTAGTGCCCAGTCAGCATAGAACATTCAAGAGGCCCTGTAACACTAAAGCGCAAGAGTAAACAAGACAAAATTATTAAGACTAACTATCTATTAAAGACATGTGTGAGTGACCATCCCCCAAAACACGCCAAAGTAACAAGACACCACCTGGCCAGGTCTAAGTTAAGTGCTTATTATGAAAAGCATTATAATGGACTGTTGATAAACATGAACAAAAAGGTACTATCCACTCTCTATTATATATAATATTATTACAAAAGATATAAATTAAATCATTACACTCCAAATAATAATATTGCAAGGACTGGGTCCCACATCAGTAATATGATGTGTGGTCACTATTCAAATGACGTAATTGTTGAATTAACCAGTGTGGTATACCTGTGGTTGTGGCAACACCCATGCAGAATGAATGAGAACTGATTCTGTTCCAATACTGATGCTAAATGCATCTTTAATAATGTAATTGAGACGTTTCTGTCTTAAAATGTTTTGTTGTGCTATGTGAATAAGATTCTTTGTTTGGTTATCATTTAGTTAGTAGCTACCAGTCATACAAGACGTAAGTCATATGTTTTTGAGTGATAATAAAATATGGTGATAGACCATTTAGAGAGTATTCAGAGGGAGCTATTTAATTGTAGAGAAGCTTGTTCATAAATTTTGAAATATTTTATCTATTTGAAGTGCATTTGAAGCTGATTTGAGAATAGGACTAAATTTAAAACAGATCAGGAAAGACATCTTGAGGGGAAATTTCAACAGAAATTATATAGTGTTTTTCTATTCAGTTAATAAGAATTTAATTAAATTCAGTTAATAAAAATTTAGACATGCAAGGTTAGCACCCAAGTAAAATTTAGTTATAAGTCTTATCTAGTTTTATCATCTTTTTTGTTCTGATTTTTCCAGATGAGAGAGGTTGAGATCTCTTTTTTGGCAAGTTGCTTTTTAGTAGAAACTGTGAATTGCAGAATTTAATAGATGAATGACATCGAAATGAAGTGACTACTATAACTAGGAACTGAAACAGCTCCTTTAAGAGAGTTTCTTCTTAAAAGACAATGAAAGTTTTGAGCATTGAAATGAAAGAAGCTAGGAACTGAAGCACTCAAACAAGTTTTTAAAAATAAGTGGTAATTATTATATTATAAATGCATTTATTAACAGTAAGTAAGTAAGTAATGTATTCTTTATTAGTCTTAATACAGGTTGTTATATAATTACGTCATCTACAAATATATTAACCAGAAAAATATTAATATATACTACTATATAAACTTAATGCAATAACAAACTTTATTCTATTTTAGAGTATGGATTAAACTGAAATTAAGACCTGGAAGAAGACCCATAGAAGAATAAACCTTGTGGATTTGAGCCAAAACCTGAACTATGTACACTATGTACAGACATAAAAATATGAAAATCTTTTAAAAGATCTTTGGGTGCTATAAATTATGTAAAAACAAAATAAGCAAACTAGAACTGTTGCTGGAACTATATACAAAAAAAAAAAAAAAAAAAAAATATATATATATATTCACTGTATTACACAATTATGTTCTGTCGTATACCTTCCTTTTGCAGAGACAACAAGTCAAGCATTCCCCCCTAATCCCCTCCTAAGTGAACCAACCACAGAGCCCAAGTCAGCAAAGTAAACATTAAGAAAACTGTGACAATATTTTGATATAGTCTAGTAACAAATAGTTTCGGAAGTTTGCAGATATTCTTTGAGTTTTTTTATAAAGTCTGTTCTACTTTCGCTCAAAGGAGAAATTCCCTGAAAGTTGTCTTTTAAAAAACTATTCCAATGTTTTATCATTTTAAAATGTGAAGAATAAGTACCATAAGTGCTAGTTAATATTACAGGTACAGATAAAAGGTCTTTATTTGCACCTCTAGTTTGGTAATTATGATTTTCTTTTGATAATTCAAAAAAGTTATGGAATATATCAGGACAATTCTTACTAAGACTGTCATATACAAATAACACATTGTTGTAAAATATCTGTTTATCTATTGGAAGAATATGCAGTTTCTCATAGAGTGGTTTAGTTTGGTCCTCTCTGCTTTTAAATGAAATAATACGAATAGCTTTATTTTGTATACTTAGGATTTTGTTTCTTAAGACGCATTTTTCACCCCAAAGTTGACACCCATAAAGTAAGTTTGAGTTAAAAATAGCAGAATAAACCATTTTAGTAAGTTTTAGATTAATAGAATATCTCAGTTTAGCAATTAGTCCTGCAGCTCTTGCCAATTTAAGTTTTACAGTGTCCATATGTTCTTTCCAAGTAAGGTGTTCATCAAGAATTAGTCCTAGGTACCTTAGGGATTTTGTTAAGTTCAACTTTTGGCCTGATAATCTGAAATTAAGACGTTTATTTATAGATTTGTTCTTTGGTCTAAATATAATTACTTCAGTTTTTTTAACATTTAAGCTAATTTTATTAGCTCTAAGCCATTCATTCAGTCTTTTCAAATCGTAATTAATCTTTGAATTTATTTCTTTGAGAGATTTACTAGAGATTATAAGACTAGTGTCGTCTGCAAAGTGATAAGGCATTGTATGGGTGAGACATTTATAAAGATCATTGATATAAATAAGAAATAGGAGTGGACCCAGGACAGACCCTTGAGGAACACCATACTTAAGTAATTTTAATGAAGAAAAAGAATTACCTATTCTTGTATATTGAGTCCGATTGCATAAGAATGATTTTAACCAATTATGACTGAGACCTCTGATTCCAAAGTTTTCAAGTTTACCTAGTAAGATATCATGGTTTACTGTATCAAATGCCTTTTGTAAGTCAATAAAAACACCACAAGTGTACTGATCATTGTCAAGGAATTTTTGAATATAATTTAACATTTTAATAAAAGCATGGTTAGTAGAATGATTATTTCTGAAGCCAAATTGAAAATCATAGAAACTTTTATTAGTTTCCAGGAATGAATACAATCTATTTCTAATAATTTTTTCCATGATCTTGCTTAGATTAGATAATAAGGAGATTGGTCTATAGTTAGAGCAAAAACTTTTGTCACCTTT
>JAUELD010002230.1:0-31654 GCA_031471615.1 Aglantha digitale
TACTACATTTTGCATCTTTAATATATCATCTTTGATATGTATAGTGTTCATACATGAATGGATCGTCTGACAAAATCTCTTTTGAATTTCGCTGCTAGCAGGTTTCGTTCCCATAACCGTATGCATATATCAATATATGCCTCATGGAGTACCAAAGGCATATAACTTTCTTTATTTTTTTTAAGAAATCAGTTAGGTTAATTAGTTACTACCCTATTAGACAACAATATAATATACATAATATTAATGTCATAAATTTATGTTAAATTGGAAGACTAAATGGTAATTCAAAATCATAAATTGAGAGTAAAAATTTAAAGCATGATAAAATTGCAGCAACAGAAACATTTGAAATCATTATTGAGATGTCATAAAAATAAATTAAACTGTAAAATGTTTCAGTTGAATTGAAAGCATTTATAGAAAACTATCAATAAAATCTGAAATAACTTAACAGTGTTGATTTCGTCATAATAATCATAAACAATTTTCTTTGTTTATAAGAGAGATTTTCAGAGGAAAAAACAAAGAAAACTTGTAATAAGAAGAAACAACAACCATCAGATCGAGTTCATGTGTTTAGACTTAAAGCAGTTGAAGGATGTTGATGCCTAATGTCTGGCTGTTTTTTTAAGACTCAATCAAAGACTTTTTCTTTCTTATAGGATGGCAAAAAGAAGCGTGAGAGTACAATAGAAGACGAAGGGCCTACTCAAACTATGGAGGATGAATCAACACTATATGAATCTGTTTGGGAAGACCTTCATCAACCTTCACCACCTAAGCGTACAAGTAGTATTCGACCAGAGAGTCTTAAGAAAAGATATGATATTAAAGATTTCAAGTTTTTAAAAATATTAGGGAAAGGAAGTTTTGGAAAAGTAAGTTTTATTTATGTTTCATAACATTTTATAAAAGTTTTATAAAAAACTGTAAACAAACAGATTTGATCAAAGTAAAATTCTGGATTTTAAAAAGGTTGAACCATGTTTAAGATAATTTATAATCAATCTGTTTTTTTTATTGCTTGAAGGGATTCATAGGTGTTTGCACATGTTTGTTTGTTTGAAATATAAGAGCTTCAAAGATTTACATAGATACTTTTTATTTCATATAAAAATCATATTAGTTCAAAGTTGTAAAAATGGTGCAAAATAGTAAAAATTTGATAACAACATCCAAGAATGGGCAACTAAAATATATCAACATTATTATGATTCTCACCAAGGTTTTACTGGCAGAAGTTCCAACTGAAAATAATACTGTTTATGCAATTAAAGCATTGAAGAAAGACGTTGTTCTCGAGGATGATGATGTAGAGTGCACATTAGTTGAACGAAGGGTACTTGCTCTCGCTACAAGACATCCTTACCTCACGCATCTGTTAGCTACGTTTCAAAGCGAGGTTAGTTTTAGTGACTGTTTTTTTTGTTAGATCTAATAATATTCATTAACTAAGATAATTTAATTTACTATTCCTCTACTTGCTTCCTTTCAAATTGTAATGAGTATTTGTTTTTTATATCACCTTTCAAAGGAGTTTAACATTTGTTTACTTTATGGTTCAAAGCAAGGTTAACTTGACAGACCGTATATTGGTGGTTTATACAAGTGGACTATACAATTCAATATCAGGGTTTAGGCCTGAATTGTAAAGCTGGAAAATATATTGTAAATAACCAACTTTTTGTGGTAAACTGATGCTGGGTTGCTTTAAATCTTTTTAAATAGAAAGTATTTACTTCTTCTGAAAAAAAATGAATATCTATAGTAAATTCCCTTTTGCTGTCATCATTCTCCATTAATGTTTTTAATATAATGATACATATATGAATGCAACCCAATACAACATAAGTTTCAATACTTGAAATGTATGTAAAAATTACTATTCGTAAGGGTAAATTATATTGATAAAAGGTCTTTCTTTGTAGAGTCATTTATTTTTTGTAATGGAATATCTGAACGGGGGAGATTTGATGTTCCACATTCAAGGTAACGGCAAGTTTGATGAAAACCGATCAAGATTTTATGGTGCAGAAATCATTTGTGGATTACAATTTTTACACAAACACGGTATAGTGTACAGGTACGTACTTGAATATAAACATAATATATAACACATAACATATAAACATTTACAAAAACTTTTCAACTTTTCCTGAGTTTCTCTTTTATCAATAAGATAAAATTTTCTAAGTAATGAAAGTTTCTTAGTATTTTCTTAAATTAATGCCCTGATATACAGTAGCTTATTTATTAAAACTTGTTTTCTTTTAGAGATCTAAAGCTTGATAATGTGTTGTTAGACCGTGACGGTCACGTAAAGATTGCTGATTTCGGTATGTGTAAAGAAAGCATGACAGAAGGTGTCAAGACCTCAACGTTTTGTGGTACTCCAGATTATATAGCCCCTGAGGTAAGTTAGTATTTTGATTAGCACATTGTTTTAATTTATTTATTGTACAAGTAATAAGAACTGACCATGTAAATAATGTTAAGCTTTTATTTACTATTTAATAATTACCTTTATTACCAAAGTTGAAAGAAATGCTCGATTGTAAGCCAGTGCGTTTATATCAAAGGATTTTGTTTTTAGGTTTAAATAATTTTACCTTTTTTTTAAAAAAAGCAACAGTAATAGTATGATAATATTAAATTATATGGGGAGTTTTTAAAGTTTTAAAACCTTGGGGATGTAAATGTGTTTAACCTATATTTTCCAGTTGAAAATGAACACATTGATAGAACAGATCAGCGTAGTTATTTGTTTTCACCTTAAGTTTCTTACATTTAGTTTATCTTTCGATTAAAAGTTAAAATCTCTGAAACTAAATATCTCATAATGCAGTTGTCATGCTTCTTGCTTATGTGGTGTAGTGATTCTAATGTGGTGTGTTTGAGCTTCTTGCTTGTATAATAGAAGAGGTTTTTGTCTTTGTTTGATTACTTTTCATTTTTTTCCTGTTAAAGATATTAAAAGGTCTCCGCTATGATACAGCCACTGATTGGTGGAGTTTTGGTGTATTGTTATATGAAATGTTAGTTGGTCAATCACCATTCGCTGGTGAAGATGAAGATGCTCTGTTTGCTTCGATTTGTAAAGATAAAGTTTATTACCCTAAGTGGATATCAGAATCTTGCGTGTCAGTTTTGGCGCAGGTAATTCGTGTTTGAAGAATAAAATCCAATAATAATATAATTTCATTATCCAATTTCATGTTTCGATGAATGATGCATCTGTCATTAAATAAAGAGGGAGAACCTGGCAAACTTAGTTATTTTATTCCCCAGTCAATGTTTATATATGCTATATATTTTATTCATTATTGAGTCAAACTATTATAGTATTATGCTATCTTGTACTCATATAATTCCTATATTATTATAGTTGATGGAGCGGAACATATCCTTAAGACTGGGTTACAGCTACGGTACACGACCCAATATACGTAAACATCCCTTCTTTAGTCCCATTGATTGGAACAAATTAGAAAAAAGAGAAATTAAACCAACATTTAAACCTGATGTTGTGAGTAATAGTTTCTGTAGAAATAATTTTGTATTTTTACTTTAATTAACTTAATCTAATATTTTTAGACTACTTTAGATACTAGTTATATTTACCATTTAAATAATAGTCCGGGCTCTCTTTATACACGGTTATTCTTACTTATGATATATATTATTGATATTTTTATATTTTTAAAAAAAACATTTAATGAGGCGTTGCAACAAAAAAAATTGATCTTTGAATTTTTTTTGGAAAAACAACAACAAATTCAATAATTATCAAAAAAAAAATTATCACGCGTATAATAAAATATTTACGTTTAGAAAAGCGAAAATGCAGTAACTTACTTTGACCCTGATTTCACGATGGAAGAAGCTGTTCTTACGCCTACTGATGAAAATCTGTTAGCCTCAATGGATCAAATGCAGTTCAAAGGTTTCTCCTTTATTAATCCAAACTTTCACCAACAGAAAAAAAAGAACAAGAAGTGAAATAACTGATACTTAGTTAATGTTTTAGAATTACCCAATAATAATTAATAATAAATGCACAAATAAATAGAAATACACTTATGGCATAATATTGATACGCTTTTCATTATTAAATTTGTCTTCAAAAGAGAAGTTTGGCATCGCAACAACTTGGAATCGCTTGTTTACAGTAACAGTAGGTTGTGACCATGGTAACGGATGAATGTTAAATTTGTCAAGATTATTAATAGCATCTGGTGATGTTTTAGTAAAACTGTTTTACTTTTTTTGGATTGAATTCTATATTTATATGGTTGCTGTACAGATTTCTTAAGCTTGAGAATACTTTTAAATTTAGGTGGTTTATGGATAATCATCCTTTAGGATTAATTTAGGATTAAATCCTATAGGTATCCTATAGGTAGCATTCTTTTTGGTCACATATTTTTTCAAATTTTGTTATTTAAGCGTTTCCAGAGAAAAACTTTGTAATAATGTTTTTTTAGGTTTTTTACTCTTTAATGTTTTGTTTGAAAGGAAAAATAACTCTATTATTATTATGCACCTGTACATATTTGTTTTGCAATTTCTCGTATTTGGGACCTGAACAAGATTTATTCTTTATGGTGTTTTTGGTTGATTACTACCACATTGTATGCCTTTTAATAAAGCATCTAGAAAATAAGGAATATTAACATTTGGAAATAAAAAATGCTTCAATTAATGAAATGATTCAAATAGATTTAAAATTAATTTAGTTGTACCTTTTCAAAATATTCTACCATCTTTAAATTAGCAATGATGAGAAAGCTTATTAATTAATTGGTGTGCAAGTTTAAAAAATGTTTTATAAAGTCGTAATTTTTAGTAAAAATGGGTTTTAAGGTGGACAAATGGGTGTATAACATTCAAATTTTAACTATTTTTCCTCCCATATTTGTAGTTTTTGAAACTTTTGTTTTAACTTTGTTTCATGTATCAAATTATGAAAAAGTACTGCATATAAAACAAATAATATGCCATATCTATTGAGTTTGTGAGAAAAACTCAATGCGAAATAAGATCAGATTTTTAAGTATAGGTAATGCCTAGTTTTATATTAAAAAGGGGCAACTTGATTTTTTTATTGATAATCTTTTTAAGTTAGGTTAAAGAGAGAAAGTAATATTTTACCTGGTATATAAAGGGGCAACAGGACCTTTAGTTTGATTTTAAGTATAATAATATTTGTTATAATGTACTTATTATTTGTATAGGGTATATAATGTTGATTATCCATTCATTTGTTCCTTCATTTCCATAGTGGTAATTTTGTTTGTAATAATATTCTTCAATCTCACTTGATCAGGGTGTCAATAAACTATAAGGTGACCTGATAAAAAAGTATACAAATGAATGTTAAGATAACGTATACTTTTGTTAGATGGTATATACAGGATACCTGGTCAATTAGGATATAGATATGATAATAAATATAAGTGTTTTCGACTCTTTTCCATTACTTTACGTGTTATTAGTGTGAGGCGTATTTTAAATGAGTTAAAGATGCATATATAATTTATTATTGTATATGTATGCTGGTGCTGATTTTCGTTACTGTTTTTTTTTGTATTTGTTGTCAAAGTTTCAAAGTGAAATGCAAGGTTGTAGATTAAATATATTTTGTAGTCATGAATTTTATACATGCTTTTGTTTCTATTTTTGTTGTTTTTATTGTTAGTTATTGTTCCCTACTACTATTAATCTATTTATTTATAATTGTTATTATTTTTGTTATTATATATTCTATATATTATTTGATTTTTTTTTGCTGGGGTAAGGATTGGGATTAAAGTTATATAGGTCATCGCTGGTAGCACTCGCCATTGAAAGACTATATCGAAGCGCTTGCAATAAACCAAATCTACAGAAAAAAATACCCCCCCCCCTCTATCAATCATCCCTTATCCTCCGCCAAAGCATCATGTTCACTTTGTTTGTAGGTGTTATTGTATTTTATGTGGTTTAAAAGTAGTTTTAGTTGTTTATATTTTTCTATTCGATATTTTTGCTTTTAAAATGTTTTTTTGTCTGTCCATGGCACGTGGTTGACAGATGTGGTGATAGTGGTTTACTATGCTGAGTTAAGAAAAAGAATGTAGAGAAATTATACTTTAAGCATGCACATTTTAATATATATTTCTTATCAGAATCTAAAATGGTGTTTTTATAAACTGATATTGTCTAATTTACGGTCATGGTGAAAAAAGGTTTGGGAATTATTTACCCTTTTACATGTGTTTAATTCACCATAAGAAATCGATCAAAAGTATTTCATATAAGTTCGTAATCTTGTTTTTAAATTACCATGATTGCAGCTCATCACAGCAGCCACTCTTTTCGCATAGCCTATTGTTTTCTTTTCACTTTTTTCTAGTTATTTTTTTACTAGTTATCTCCGTAATATTTCGTAATATTTTTTTTATTTATTTGTGGATATTTTTTATGTTTTTTTGTCATAAAGTAATGTAGATATAATATGTGATGTTATAAGAGTCACTTCATCGAAATCTTTAGTATTGTTTTCTTTTTTTACCCCCCCCCTTTTTTTTCACCAAAAAATACCAAAAATTAAGCTTAGTTATTTTTCATTAGGACTCAGGATCGAGCATTTTGTAAATATATAACAGAGATTACCAAAAGTTTTTCCAGATTAAGTTACTCAAAACTTTATTACGTTATGACAAATGTATATGCCTTGAATTCAAGTAAGAATTATCGTCTCGTGAATTGACCATGTGGTTCATGAGTATCGTTATAGTTTTTTTTTTTTCTAAGTTTGGTCTAAAAAAGTTTTCGGATTTGCATTTTACGGCTATTTACGGCTCGGAAACTAATGCGAAAAAATGAATCTCACGATCTTTTTCCAACTTTATTCATGGTCCGATAGACCCTTTCATTAATATCTGTGGAGCAGAGAAAAATTGGTTGTAAACGAGGGAAACTTGTCAACTTACGTTTTGAGTAATTAAATGTAATCAAAAATGAAAAAAATACCATTAAACTTTATTATACACATTGCTGTTACTTACAAGCTTTGCCTCGTTTTAAAACGGTATGGATAATTAAAGAAAATATCTATTATATCTAGTTTTTACTCGACCTAAACAAATTTTAAGAAAAAAAGTAAAGACTTGACTGAGACTTCATCTGTAAGATTTGATCTGCTCGCTTTAATTTAATAATTTGTAACTCTCTGAGTGTTTTTTTCTAGTAAAATTTTTATGCCTTCTATAAATAGGTGCATAAAAAATTACTGCTAAGTAGTTAGTACTCAAAATGGTTTCCAGAAGACATCTTAATCGAAATTATGAAGGACACTAAGAAGGTTAACATATGTACAAAAGAACTTACAATAATGCTTGTTGTTAACATTCTAGGTGAGGGAGGCGGACTAACTTGAGGAGGGCGCTAATGAAGTATTTGAAAAGTCCGAGATCGCTATACGGGGTCATACAAGACTCCATATCGAAGCAAAGACACGTCAAACTTGAAAAAAAATTTAAAACAGAGCAGCAGCAAAAACAAAAAAGGAAAGTTGTTTAAACCAAGTAGTTAAAATGAATTTATTAAAACGAGATAAAAAAGATGAGGAATCAGGTATTATACTTCAAATTTGTTGTTAAGAAATCTAAATTAGTTCAATGAATGGAATTATTTATTCTTTCGATTGTATCCTTTTGTAACTCCGTTGTGTTCATATTTTTTTGATAACTTTTGGTAAATCAAATCAAATTAATAAAGTTGATCATATTGCCATTATTATAAAGAATGAAATGATTGGGAGCAATGTTATTTATGCCAATGCCAATCTGATGCCTTTTAATAATAATATAGCTAAAAAGCATAGCTTTTATAAAAAGACTTACTCCTGGGAATGTTTTTAAGAGGAAGTCTCCCCTTAAGTAAATTCATAAGAAATAACCTATTTTATCTATCAAATTAATGAGTACCAATAACCTATTTTATTTATATAATTATTTTTATTTATCAAATTAAATAGTGACGAAAAGGGAGACGTACTCCTGGGAATGTTTTTTAAGAGGAAGTCTCCGCTTCCGTAAATTCATACGAAATAGCCTATTTTATCTATCAAATTAGTACCAATAATGTACTTTCTTGTTATTTTAATTGATATATAGTTAGTTTTTGATTCATGGATAAAAAAGGATTATAAGAAAAGTTTTAAGAGCTCTTATAATTATAGAAGCTGTGGTGTAACTGAAACATCTATGTCTACATCATGTTATACAAATTAATTTTTGTAGCTTGGTAGTTATAGATAAATGAAAACTAAAATCATTAAAGTTAGTCTACTCCTCTTTTTCATATCACTTCAATATTTTCGAATTTAGGATATCTTGAGATTGAATATATAATAAAATAGGAATGTCTGTAAAGGGGTACTGCAATATAATTTACAAAAAGAAGTCCATTGAACATAACAAAAAATTAAGCAAGTCTTTTTTTCATTTTATTTTCATATTATAACCCCCATATCATTTAAACACTATAGCTTGATTGCTAGTTCTAATGAACAAGAAGACAACAACTAAAAATGATCTCCATCTGTTTAAATATGCTCTTTAAAGCTATGTTAAAAGCAACATATTGATAAGCACATCCAAAGAAGAGTTTGTTTATCAAGAATTACAATTACAAAAATGCTTGAGGAATTCAAAAAGTACTTGAAAGAGAAGTAGAATGACAAAATTTACTTTCAATAAAATGACATGAAAAGTATTATGTTATTACAAATAAAGTATGGATACAAAAGCATGTAGCAGAAGAATTAATAGGTTTTTTCAGGAAAAAGCGATGATTGGAGTTAAAAATAACCTTAGTCTTTATCTATAAATCCAGTCTTATCATGTCAATAAATACTTTTCAAAGAGTTTTCCTTCATTTTATGCTATTTATGAATTTCACTTGATTGTTGCAAAAACACAAGAAATCTACCGAAAGTCATCAATGTTTTGAACTTTGTTACGTCACAACTTATAAAAGTATCCAATTTCTTTAGATTTACGGATTTTACTTTTACCTTAAAATTTTAAAAGTTTTAAAAGATTTATTCCAACACAAAAGAACAACAAAGCTTTAAACTTTATTTATTTGACTCTTTTTTTGCTTTCTTTTAGGTTTGACAAATCCATTTCAAGGGTTAGATAAAAGCACTGTGCTATTAGAGGTAACTATATATTTAGATTTTAGTTATTAAGAACGATAAAAAAAATTTTATGATAATTTTTATATTCATGTTTTTTTACACCAGTCTAGTAAGTCTTTTAAAGTGTAAGATTGTTTTTGAGCATAATTCTTTATTTTATTTTGTAGTCGCGTAGCTTCAATGATACTCCTATTAATACAAGAAAATGTATCCAAATTCTGTCGAAAACTATATACCTAATGAATCAGGTAAAGTCCATTACATGCATTTATGTACATTCTTATTCTTTGTAGACATTTTTAATTTTTTTTTTTACTTATTAAATCTCTTACTGTAGGTTGCTGGAATAAGATTGGAAGTTCCTAACAATTCTTCACTTTGTTATTTTTTTTACAGACAAATGTATGCATACACTTCGTATATTCATCGTATATTTCAAACAGTATTGTTAAATATACCTACTAAAAAATAAAAATTAAATATATTTTGCTTTTTACATAATATTTTTAGGTTCTCAGCATTTTTTTCACACTACTGTCCAAATATCATATACCTAGTAATGTCTCCCATTTATATTTAACTATTTTAAGGTCTTATTTACATTTTTTTTTATAGGGAACACACTTTGGGACAACAGAAGCGACTGAAACATTTTTTGCGATGACAAAATTATTTCAATCAAAAGATGTAAGAAATTTTTTAGATTTCTGATTTTTCACTTATTTTGATAAGCATGAGTTATTTCCATACTGGTGTACCAGAATGGGACCATAAAAAAAATACAAAAATGCTAATCCTTCAAATGTATAAAGAACATTACAGAAAAATGCCATAGCGAAAAATGATATTAAGAAATAGAACATGGCACACGCAAGAATAATGATATTTTGACATCTTTGAATATTTGTTTTTGTAGTCTGTACTCACAATTTATTTTTTCTGCAAACTGTAAATAACTTTTTTAAAGAGGACCGAAGCTGATAAAACAAGTTGGACTTCAAAAAAAAAATTCATTTTAATTTATAATGCAGGCCTTCCCAGTAATGATCGCATGCGCATGTCATGGCACACGTCATATTTTCCAAAAGTTAGAAATGGCATGCGGTAAACAGCACGCCGTTACATTTTAAAACCACACGCCATAACTCTTGTTGTAAAATAAAAATGCTATCAAAACATTTTGACATTTGTTGATTTCTTTCTTTTTTAATAGTAAATAATAAATATAACTAACACTATAACATACTTGATGTATAATATTGTTGCTTTTTATTGACGTACAATGCGGTGGTTTTAATAATGATAAAAACATGTCTGATTATTTATTTTTTTATTTGCTTAAAAATGAGCAATGCAATGACTTCTATTGTGCAGGCACATGCTAAAATAAATTTTACTATTATGGTTAAATTCTTGATATTTTTAATCTGTTATTTATACCATTATCCATTTCATTATTCGGTCCATTGAAAAAAAACCTAATTTAATTGGTCTTGCGTTTCTAAAAAATCTCCTGTTTAATTGTTTCTTTTCAAACTTGTTTATTTTTTAGATGAATAACTAGCAGGTGTTAGATTTAAAAATTTAGTTTCAAATGCTATTGACTTGTATGTTATATTCATACTCTTTAAAAAATGGTCTAGACAATTTGTTAAATTTTTCTATATAAAGAATTTATTTTGGAAAGTAGGTTGGTTCACTAAGAGGTGACTGAAAGCAAAATAAAATGGCAACTGAAGAAAGCAACGAAAATAATTTGTCAGACTCTAATTCAGAGTCATGACTGATCTATATTACAGTAGTTTGTTTTATATAAAAATTGAAGCATATAAGTTTAATATTTACACAGGTGTTCATATATATGTAAACACTATCTCTATATTTATGTAATCTTTCTATTTATTAAAAATATATTTTATTAGTAGTTTCTTACGATGCTTTCTAATTGACTTTTATTGAATTAAAGTAAAGTATTCTTACATACTAAAGCACATGTAGTTCTTTAAGAACTATAGTTGAGTTTTAAACTACATTGAAATGTTTATTTATATAAAGAAATTTTAGGCTATTTGAGAGTTTTCAAGAAAGATTTCGGATGTTCAGCGTGTCTATGAACTGATTCATTTGAGCATGGGCTTTTTCGATGGTAAGACGGGATGACCAACTACGACGGCATCTTGCACTTTAGAATTACACAACGTTATAATTAATCTGACATTGAGAATTAAATGACATCTGATATTAGCCAAGGATAAGTAGCTTTCTGTGAAAACCTATTTTTCAATTCCACAACAAGATTTCCAGTTGCCAAACCTCAGAATGATCTACAAGATGCATTTTCTTTTAATAAACGATAATCCTGCGTTTATAGATAAATATCAACTAGCTGTATATACCCCATTAAAATAATGATTGTATTTCTTAAGTTGCCACACTACTTTCTCTACTTCTCTAAGCATTTTAAATAATAGAGATATAATTAAAATAACATGGATCATTTTAAACTTGTTTCTGATAAATATCAAAAGAAACTAAAATTAAAACGATATGCCTCACATATCTAATAGATGCGTGTAGTTTCGGTAGAAGAAGAATAAATATAGAAACGCACGCCATTTTTTAACTTCAGCGTGCGATTTTTACCGCACACCATTTATCAAAAGAACTGAAAATGGTGTGTCCCGCACACCAGCCATTTTATTCCTGGGAAGGCCTGTAATGCGTTTTATTTTTATTTTATTCTTTATATTATGCATATTAATATTTCTTTCTTATTGTTTGTTTTCAACTTACAACTCACAGTTTTTAAGATAGAGCCTTGTGATGTCATCAGGCTTGGTTATCCCGATACCCAGAAATGACTTTAATTTGAGTTTCACTAAATTTTCAATTTTTAATTAGCTGAAAATGAATACTTTCTGCACTAATAACTAGAGAACCAAAAACTTTTTTTTTTTCAAAATAAATAAAACTCTTTTATATGAACCCAACTTGTTTCTCTTTATGTATTGTGATTAAATATAACAAACAGCCGACAAGAATAGCAGATATCAAAGCTTTTTTCTTTTTTTTAATAATTTGCATTGTTAAAGAACTGAAACTTTTGAAATATCTTTATAGTTTATTGATTGGTATAGCAAATGTTTTCATTTCTAAGTAAGAACTTTCAAAAAATAGGCTTGCATTTATTAATATTTGTATTGCCTTAGTTAAAATTTATGATCAATCAACTATGGGTTTTCACTTACCTTTTCTTCATTTCTGTGTAGGTAACTCTCCGTCGCATGTGCTATTTAGCTATTAAAGAGTTATCAACTGTGGCTGAGGACGTGATCATTGTAACAAGCAGTTTGACTAAAGATATGACAGGCAAAGAAGATTCATTCCGTGCCAGTGCCATCAGAGCGTTATGCGTAATAACTGATTCACAGATGTTAGCTGGTATTGAACGTTATCTGAAACAAGCTATAGTGGATAAAAATCCATCCGTTTCCAGTGCAGCTTTAGTTTCGTCTTTGGTATGTTTTGAAAAAAAAATTTGAAAGTTTTTTTTTTTTAAGCTCGGTGATATAACATATTCTCCTAACAACTGATGGGAGGGTGCAAGACATTGTCTTTGTAAGTTACTCATATTGGTAGAATTCCGAGAAGGAACTAAAATTTTACCATTGTTTAAAAGTGACTATGTGACATCTCCCATGATTATGGGTTATTCGCTATAGACGCTTAAATCAATTTAAAAACGCTTCTGAGACGCTACTAATTAAGTGTAAAGAAGCGGATGTTTGACGTTAAGCAGTGTAAAGGAGCATTAAGCAGCGTAAAGAAGCGTACATTTGACGTTAAGGAGCTTAAAGAATCTTAACTTTGGTTTAAAGAAGCTTAAATCAATGTAATGAAGAAACGTATCTCGTGAAAATATCTCATTGATTAAATGTCATTTTATATATTACAAATAAGTCATGTTCTGTAATTTAACTTTCTCGAAAATTTATGTTGTGTTTTTCTTTCAAATTAAAAATATGTTCTTTACGTTTCTTGAAAGAAATCTTTTGTTTGTCTTATTATTGCTAGAAACGCTTATTTTAGATGAATTAAAAAGATGAATTACCCCTTTTTTGCGGCAGTTGTCACATATGTACTATTACACTAAAAAAAATCAAAAATAAAGCTATAAATAACATTACACATCTTAACTTATAATGTCTAGACTTTTAAAATAATACTATTAGACTAAAAGTTGATTTTTGTAATTGAGATGTATTCAAAATCTATGTCAGATATTTTTGTTTTTATGTAGTTACATAAAATGATTACCACCTGGTGAATATAATTTCTGTGAATTAATTACTTATCAGTTCACCATCATCATATGTCATACGCCGCTAACATTGTATTCACTGTAACATTCACTATAAATGAAATCAATGAACAATAACTCATGTTTCTTTTTCTACAGCATTTATTGAAACCAAATTTTGATGTTGTTAAGCGATGGGTGAATGAAGCTCAAGAAGCTGTAAGCAGTGAAAATATTATGGTGCAAGTAAGTGTTTTTAAATCTACTGATCTACTGAATTGTGAATCAAGTTAGCCTCAATTTACCTTAAATAGCAAAGTTAGTAGCGGGCCTGTCTTTTGATCTTCTTTTTTTTCATTTAAAACAATGGCAATCATGAATCTCTTATGGATCTGTTCAATTTGTTTATGTCTAATCAAACCATTAAAACAAACAAATATAAAGCATTGGGAACGTAATGTCTATCTTAGAACGATATAACGATAACAAAATGTATTTTCGTGCAAAGTAAGAAGATGATGAATATGGATATTTAACAAACTAGATTTTTGTCACTAAACTTTTATGTCTTGAAAATATGATTCAAAAGTTGAGCCAAAAAGTGACATTTTCACATATATATTCTTTTTTTAATGAATATAAATTGTATTAATTGAGTAAAAAAATCACATGGTCATATATTTTTCACACCATTTAAAGCAATTAAACCACATGCAATGGTGTGCAATATGTTAAGACAGGATAATTATGAAACTATAAATAGAATTTAAAAATTAATTAATGAATTTAATTGAATAGAAATAAAAATTTTAATGTAAAACCAGACTTGACGTATTAGTAAAAACAAAAATATGATTCAAAAGTCAATTGCCCAAAAGCCCAAAAGTGCCACTTTCACATTGTTTTTTTTAATGGATAAAATATTTATTTAAGTATCATTTTTTTTTTTTTTAGTTTTATGCTTATTTATGTTTTCCTTTTTAAGCACTCAATTTAAATTTTTTTAAACTAAATTTCTATGTTTTTGTTTTTCTTATTTCAGTACCATGGTCTTGGTTTACTGTATCACATCAAACAAAACGATCGGTTAGCTGTTTCGAAGTTAATCACAAAGCAGGCGAGACATTCTTTGAAATCACCATATGCGTACTGTTTACTGGTCCGTATTGCTGCTAAGTATTTAGATGAAGATCCAGACTGGTAAATAAAGACTATTAACAATTTTTGTTTAAATTTTGTTAAGAAAGATCAATAATAGGCATTTAGTATACTCTTGAGAATCTATAAGTATCTTACACAGAGTGGAACGCAACCAAAACATGTTTGTATTGACAGGCAAGCCTACTCTGGATTTGAATATTATGGTTTTGATTTAACTTAAATTGACAGTTTTCTTATAAATGAGAGGCAAATTCTTTTGTAAAAAATCGTATTAAAATTAGTTATCATATTAATAGGAGCACCCTATTGTGTGCAAAATTCACATGCAATATTGGTCTAGTGGTGGGTGTTGATTTATAGCTCCCATTTTAAATATTGTAATTCGTTATCAGTAGCTATCTTTTGTAGTTTGATTCGTGAACTTTCTTAATACTAGAGCAATAAAATTTTGGGATCAATTAAGAATAAACTTTGTGATTGTGATACTTGTGATTTTAAGTTTTACTAAAATAGAGTCTGGACACTAATTATTAGTACGTCTTCTTTTGATAATGATTTAAATTTTTTAAACTTCTTTAAATAAAGGAAAACTTGTTTCCAAACTCTCATGGATCTTCTTTAAAATATAAAATACAAAAGGTAAGTTTATTATACACTTACCCCAAAAATACTATTACTCAATTATGTTTCGTTTTAAAACCATATCAGATTTTGTTTTATAATTTTTGTTTAAGGCTGTTGATGATGCCACAGATCTTGAAAATAGCTCCCTCCCCCCCCCCCTACGTTCTTCAACTTAAGAAATAAATCCTTAAAAAACAAGATTTTAATTTAAAGACTGATCTTATGTTTACTCAAATAACGCAATATGATTTAAAAGTGTTTAGAACCTTTTTATATCTGAATCCTTTTCTAAGTCTACATGTGTCTAGATTTCAGAGACTTGTCTTCTTCCATTAAGATACTCACGACAAGTTTTAATTTTTTTTATAACATTTGAAAATTCTCATAGATCAAAGTCTTTTTTCTTTGCACTGTGATGATTATTTTCAGCTACCTATGCTGCTCAGTTCCTAAAAAAAGTTTTTACTTGCATTACAAAATTTATTTTTCATGAAATGGTCACTTTTCAGATTTCATTTTGATCTTGCGTACTGGATGGTACTGGAACTATAAATTTTTAAAAATTCCATTGCTTTTGTTGAATACGCGATATGAAGGGGTCGCTCTTATTGCAGATACAATCTAATTTGTTAATGTTGATTTGTTTGGCAATCTTGTTCTAGATTCACAAATACATATATATCAGGATCAGATGCTATTTTGTTATTATTTTAATAATTTTATATAGTCACTTAAAACACATTATGACCAATACTGTATTCAAACACAATATTAACCATCAACTTTTTTTTTAGTCCTGAAAATGTACCTCTCTACGAGTTTTTGGAAAGTTGTTTGAGACATAAAAGTGAGCTGGTCATATATGAAGCTGCAAGAGCCATGGTTAATTTAAAGAATGTTCAAACCAAAGATCTGCAACCAGCAGTGTCTGGTAAGTTTATTTTTTTTATATTAAAAAGTATCCTTCGCTTTCTAAAAGCATTTAGAACTAAAAATTAACATGGAAGTGTAGCAGTAGCTGTACAGCTACAAGGGCTTTAAATCAAAGTGAAACTTCAAACCAGGGAGTATTTGAACCTATAGCCATGTAATTTCAGTGCTATTGATCTAAACAACTTCTAAATATTTCGTAACATTTTGTTGAATGTATTAGAGTAATTTTTAACAAATAAGAAGATATAGATTCTAGTCTTAATAAGTCTGGAAATCTAAATCTTTAATCCAAAGAAGTTTTATTTTTAAGAAATAATTTTTTTTTTCAGTATTGCAACTGTTCTTGAGTTCACCTCGACCAACATTGCGTTTTGCTGCTGTGCGCACATTAAATAAAGTGGCTATCATGCAACCGCAATCCGTCATGACATGTAATCTTGACCTTGAAAATTTGATCACAGACGTTAACAGAAGCATTGCAACATTAGCAATTACTACTCTATTGAAGGTATGTTTAATTTTTTATATCCTTTTCTTGGCCCTTTTTAGTCTTTTTATAAAGGATATAAGTATAAAGGCGTACCCGTAGGCGTAGGCGTACCCTCAATATATAAACTATGTAGTAAGAGTGCAATGCTAATGGCAATGACAGAGTGTTTTCTTTTTCTTTTTTTTGTTTATGTTTTTGAACTCACTATATATAGTTTGCATGAATTCAATTTATTTTTAGACTGGTAGCGAGAATAGCGTGGACAGGCTAATGAAGCAGATTTCAACATTCATGTCAGAGATATCTGATGAATTTAAAATTGTTGTTGTTGATGCAATTAGGTAATATTTTTTAAGAAAGAAATTGTCCTTTGCATTTAAGAATTTGCTATGATAGCGATTTCTGCTATTTTGTGGATAAAACCTTTTATCCATGCTATTTGTGCATTCATTCCCAGATCATTCAATAGATCAATTAATCCATTTCTCTCTAAGGCAGGCATGCAGAAGTATTATAGCACTATTAACCACTTGTTCATGGTTTTAACAGAATTTTCGTATGTTTAACGTGTGTGTTATTTTTATATTTAGAGCTCTTTGTTTGAAGTTCCCTAAGAAACATTTAGTGATGATGACCTTTTTATCATCCATGCTTAGAGAAGAAGTAAGTAGAAACCTTTATTTTACTTTAATCATTAGCCCTTTATCCTTGTTTCCCTTATAAACCTTTGTCCTTGTTTACCTTGGAACTGTTCCAACTCAGTTCCATTTATCCATATTTATGTATGTATGTATGTAATTTTATATCTTTGTAATGAAACCTTAGGTTGAACTTAGTTTTGTTCGAAATCCAAATTCTTAAAACAATCTTTAATATCTTTTTTTTTTCAGGGTGGCTTCGAATATAAAAGAGCCATAGTTAATGCTATCATAAGCATCATCGAGGAAAACCATGAAGCCAAGGATTCTGGCTTATCTCACTTGTGTGAATTTATTGAAGATTGTGAGCACGCTACCCTTGCTACGAAAATACTTTATTTGTTGGGACAAGAAGGTCCTAGAACTCAGAGTCCGTCCAAGTATATTCGCTTTATATATAACCGTGTCATCTTGGAGGATGCAGTAGTTAGAGCAGGTATGTTATTTTATACCTAAAAAATATCAGTTCTTTTTTCCTCATAATCAGTTCTTTTTTATCATACTTTTTTACCAGTTCTTTTTTTTGTGTAAATACAATTCAAGTCAATAAATAATTTGTATATATACAAATACAATTTCATATATTTTAAAAATTTAAGTTTCAGAAATAGAAATTTTTTTTCTTTATCATATTAACAAAAAACTTAATGTTTTAACAAAGAGAGAAAGAAAGATAGTTTTAGTGAAACCCAAAAGTTTGAGTTAATAAAATAATATTGATGTTTTTACGTGTGTTTTTTTTATTTACAAGCATATATTTTTTTTCATGTGATCTAAAAAAAAGCATTTTTCTTGTCTTAGCTGCTGTAACATCACTTGCTAAATTTGGAGCACATTGCGATGCATTGTTACCAAGTATTTTAGTGTTGCTATCAAGGTTTGTGTTTACCATTTACTGAGTTGTAATATACTTGCAAGGCCTGATAGCGTACGTAAAAACATTGGTTTACCATTTTTATGAAATTGCTTTATGAAAGAACATAAAAAAAGACTACTTATAAATTAACAAAATAATTAGGAATAGTTAGAAATGGAGCTATAACAGAATGATATTTGAATTATGTAATTAAGGTTTATTCTTAATTTATTATTAAGTTCTCATTCTCGTTTAATTAAATTAAAAATTATAGTATTGTTGAAAAAAGTGCGCAAGTTCTCCTGGGAAAAAAAGCGTAGTATTATTTATGTAAAATCATTTCAGCACTTCAAAATTTTGTGAGTCATAAAAATAGATGGTCCTTAAAAAAAAAATAAAGACAAATTTAAGCCACCAAAATCTATATTGGCCCCCAAGTTTGTCAATTAAACTTGTCAATCAAGCAATGATTGTCAGAGTGAATAGATAGTTATAGGTTATCATTTATTTTCTAAACTATTTTTTTGTTGCGACAAAACAGGTGCATGATGGATGGAGACGACGAAGTAAGGGACAGAGCTACCTTCTACTACCATGTATTGAACAAGCACGAGAAACAAGTCTCCTCCTCTTATATATTAAACTGTAAGTTTCAATTCCGTTGTTGTACAAAATGTTTATCAACACGACATATATAGTGCGGTTTCAAATTCAGCATTATTTAAAAAGAAGAATAGGTAGGGACATGGAAAGAAAGAGGGTTATATTCTTTCGACAGAAACTGTGTGGTGATATATATGAATATTAGGTTCTTTACTTGTAGAATCCATCTTTGTTTAATGCATTAAAAGTTTCTAATCTGTTGTTAAAGTGTTTAACATATAGCATGGTTTTACAGTCAGCGCTATAACATAGGGAGGAATAGTCTGGAATATATAAGAGCAGCTTTATGAAAAAAAAAATGCGGGTTACTCTTTTGGCAGAAACTGTATTCTTGGACTGGATTCTTCACCAGTACAATCCTTCTTTATTTATTTTTTAACTTGAAAATATTTCAAATTTAAAATTAAAATTTAAGTTATAAGTTTTAATAGCTGAACCGGAGGACAAAAAAAAATTAATTGAAAACTCAAAAAACTTACAAACTTACTTACTTGAAAACTTACTCAAGAGAAAATATATGTTAAGTTTAAATGACTTACTTGCTTATATCAAGAACTCGAGAGTTTATTTATTTGCAAGATTATTTTTTCCATTTTAGCATTAAATGTGTCTGTGGTGGGATTAGAACGTGCTTTGGCAGCCTACTTGAAAGAACCTACCACACAGCCGTTTGATATGAAGACAGTTCCCATTGCTACTGTACCTCTTCACGAACAGAAAACCCTTAAAACAAGTGAGTTGTCAATAAATTAGTGGGGGTTATTATTTAAAGAAAGAGCACAGTCAAGTTTGCCCGTCTGCTGTTTATTTATATGTAGTTAAATATTTTACTGTATCATTTGTGTAACCACCGGTATATGCTGTGATATGGTTGTATGACATGAGTTATTGACAAGACAATGCGGATAAAATTTGGTTATTTGTAACTATATGTGAGAATTTCCCCCCTTTTTAACATAATTTTAATTTCGACAGGTGGTGAATCTAGCGTGTCCACAGCTACGTCACAGAAGACGTCAGTACCTGCTGCTACCAGACAAGATGTATATGCTGGTACGTTGCTAACATCATTTCGACTTTTTGTTGTGTAAAAATATTTTACTCTTTTTGTATACAAATAACTATTTGTTACCCGAAACAGATTTTAAAGCCAAGTTGGGACTTGTTTTCGGACACAATTTTAAAGAAGCTAGCTAAATTATATTATACTTTATTATAGAGCAACTTTCCGCCATTCCGGAACTTGCCCCTCTTGGACCCTTGTTCAAGTCATCATCCACGCCATTGCAGCTGACGGAGTCTGAAACCGAGTATGTGGTGAGCTGTGTGAAGCACACGTTCAAAGAGCATGTGGTGTTCCAAGTGAGTACAGAATGTGGTTTCGGTTCTATCTGAAAACCGCTCTAGACCGGCACGCTAATTCTATATAACCCTAACACATTAAACAAAGATCTCGCCATGAAGACCAGCCGCATTGTGTTTACATATTAAAAGTTAAAATCTTACTAAGCCACGTTTAGAATGTTTACGTGGGTTTATAAGGTCCCTTTGTTTGTTTTTAATGTCCTCGTCTTGAGCTCTAATATACAGAGAGCTAAAGCATTTACAAACTCATTTGGTATTTAGAGTTTAAATCGCCATGTGTCATTTTTTCCATATAAGTGATTATGATTATTTTATCTTTTTTTAAAATTTTATTTCAGTTTAACTGTACTAACACATTGAACGATCAGATTCTCGAAAACGTTACAGTACAAATGGAGACTGGTGATGAAGTGGAAGTTCTTTCATCTATACCTTGCCCGAAATTAGTATATGATGTACCCGGTTCCACGTACGCATGCGTAGGATTTTCTGAAGATCCCTCCCAAGGTAAAGAGTTGTTGTGGCAAAAACAATTTTCTAACATACACATGGTTACCTATGGTTACATGGTAGGGTTACACTGGGGGAAACTGGGTCATAGTTTAAGCTAAATTCACTTGATTCCATGACTCACTATGTGTTTTTCGCCAATGTTCTCCGATCCAATACTTCAGAGTTTAATTTGTTCAATTTTTAAGCATCTAAAATTTGAGTTCGGCAAATGATGTAATGTTCAACTCTTTATGAATATTTGATAAAAAATAGTATTTGCCCTAACTCTTACCCTCAAAGCACACGGTTTTATTTGTTATATTTTGAAAAGTCACTTTTAAAATAAACAGGATTATTCCATTTTATAATAGCTCGCCAATTTTTTCGGTAGCCGTCATAGTAAATTCCCGTAGTTTTTGATGCTTACAAATTGCACAAGTAACTATATGTTCGAACTAGTCTAAAACGTTAAAAATATGTCAAAGTTTAACGATTAAAGGTCTATTCTACTCTGAATGTATACATATTACCATTTAATTAAAGATCGTGTTCTATACACACCCATTAATTTTTTTAGTTGCAGCCTCATTCTCGTGCACCTTGAAATTTATTGTGAAAGACTGCGATCCAAACACCGGTGAACCTGATGACGACGAAGGCTACGAAGATGAATATGTGGTAGGTATTTGTTGTTTCCTAAATTTAGTAGCAAGTGAATTTAAAGGTTTCCTCCGAAAAAGGGGGGGGGGGGGGAGGGTTCTTGCGGGGTTTTTTTTTGCCGAATTTAATTCGCAACTAGCTTTTTCAAAATCTTTCTCTAAAATGACTAGTTTTGTACCATTAACTTTTTAATCCTCGATCTATGTACAAACATATGAGAGAAAAATTTATCGTTTAAAACATTGTAAACAATCTTTTCGTTTTATATAAATATATATTTAATCTATTTTTTTAACATCTTTCAGATTCTAAAATTTGAAAAATCAACAGTCAGGATAGGATTAATACTGTTTTATTTTTTGAATCTTTTGTGTTTAAACTTTTTTTTACGATTGGTTCCTTTTTTCTAAAATCTGCTCAAATCTTCCTTTTAGCTTGAAGACATCGAATTGGTGGTAGCCGATTATGTGCAGGGGGTTGTACGTACGAACTTCTTAGCGTCGTGGGATGACATTGGTGATGAAAATGAAATGCAAGATACCTTTGCATTGACCACGATGTCAAGTCTTGAAGGTAAACTTGATCTGACATTTTTTTTTCACTTTTCTCGCAAATGTGGTTTTCTCGCAAATGTGGTTAGGCTGTACATTTCTGTCAAAACTTTTCGATATTTTTCGTCTATAAAATAAAATCGAGTAGCTCTGAATATTTATGTGCATACGCAATGCTATATAATTTAATTCCCTTAAAAAATCTTCCACACGTTAGTTACACTGGTAAGATTGTGTTTTGTTGATGTCAGTATAAACTGTAGATAACTGTAGATAATCTATTTAAAATTTAGTTTTATTACCTGGGAATGTAGTCTTTAATATTTTTCCTCGAAGTTTCATATGCTTTTTACTGTAGAAGCCGTCACTAAGATCACGCAATTTATGGGCATGCAACCTTGCGAGCGTTCAAACCGCGTACCTGCCGATAAAAGTTCTCACACGTTGCTACTCGCTGGTATATATCGCGGTGGTATTGATGTATTAGTCCGTGCCAAGTTGGCGTTAAAGGATGGCGTGACCATGCAGTTAACTGTACGCAGTGGCGATCCAACTGTCAGTGAGGTTGTGATGTCCGCTATCGGATAGGTTTAATATTTCAACTCCAGATTGGGACTATATTAATCATTAAATTTGTTATGGTTTTAATTTAATTTAACACAATTTGAATTAAATATAAATTTTAAATTTTCTCTTCTCGTAAAGGTTCTTTCTTTTCAGACAGTAGGCTAAGTGTTAAACCGTAGGCTAGTTTTACTCCTTGTATGCATTGATAAGGTAAATAAAAATTATGGTAGTAATAAATGTTGTGATGCTTTCTATATAAACCCTACCACCTTCCATCCCACTCCTATCCTATTACCCCATTCCTACCCTATTGCAGCCTTATTTCCCTACTCAAAAGCCTATTTCTCATGAAAAATGAATACCGTAACTCTTCATGGATTAAAAAGCTTGCATGTGTAACTTTCTAGATCTTGGTGTAAACGGAACAGATTGTTCATTACATATCTACTCATACAAATAATGAAGCGATCAGTGAAGACATACCTTTTCTTATAAACTTCTCAAAGAAAGGGACTATAGTTAATGTTACTTTATATCAAGTTTTAACACTATGTCACCAAGGGGTAAAATCACCCTATTTTATCTGATATGTTGGGATTTGTTGTCAATGTTATTATCGCAGTGGTTTCATAAAGAAATATGCACTCTCAGCCTTCAGGATAAATCAAAACTAAATTTTACTTGTACTCTTACATAGGTAAATGCACTAATTTAATAATTACTATATTTTGATTGTTTTAACAACTCGGAACATAAACTATATTACCAGTCTTTTATAAAATTACGGTTCTGCAATGAGATTTTGCTATCGAAAGACCTAAAAATCATTTATCAAATGATTAAAGACAAGAAGTAGCACTGGTGCTATTTGTAAACATGTTAATTTTGAGATCGGCAAATAATATATTGTTCAACTCTTCATGAAAGTTTTCTCTAGTTTGATAAAAACTAGTCCTCATTTATTTTATCTTTTAAAGGTACTTGAAAAAATAAACACGATTATCATATTAATTAGACTATTATTATATAGACTATTTTTCAATAGACTTTATCATAGTCGTATATTACAGCATAGTCAAATGGAAAGCAATACCGCCGTGTTTCTCAAATACGACTTTATATGACTAGTTTCGGTCAATCGCTAGTCCGTAAGTTTCTACGCTAATTAATTTAGCGATTTTAAAGACGAAAAGACCGTGTTTCTCAAATACGACTTTATATGACTAGTTTCGGTCAATCGCTTGTCCGTAAGTTTCTACGCTAATTAATTTAGCGATTTTAAAGACGAAAAGACTATATTCTAATCTTACAGAGCAGGAAAATCTATGTAAGATTGCATCGGCAAAAATGTAATTTCAAAGGATAGACGGCTATTCCAACTTTGTAAATGTTTTGATCATGTTTAAAGCTAGAAATGAAAATCTAGTATAGAACACGAAAAATAACCTTGTTATTATAATGTTATGGAATATATATTCTTGAGTTGAAAATTGATCAAATAAAAGTGCTCGATATCGAGGATATCGAGGATATCGAGGATAGAGCTATTTTACGAAGGATGATTAAAAAAACTTTGTTTGTTTGAAGATCGCAGTAGCGTGTAACTAAAACAGCGTGTAACCAAAGTTTTTGTATTCATTCTTTGTATATACATATATTTAGAGAGGGAGAGAGAGAGAGAGAGTGAAAGAGAAGGGAACATATCAAATCAATTAATAACATGAAATCCAAGCACTAAACCATTATTCATCCAGATTGTCAGCTACATGTTTATGAATATGCAATAGCTCCTCTATACCAGTACAAATGATATTACAATCAACGTCTTGTGTATCAGGAGCCTTATCAATGTCGACATGTAGTGTATCGTTAGTCTTAGTAGAACTATTACAGACTGTATCTTTATTATCTGTAACTTTAGCTTCATTACTGTGAAACTCTTCATCCTCATTACTGTGCAACTCTTCAATGAATGGTTTACTTAGTTCTTTTTTACTTCTTCCGTTTTCCTCTTCATCGGATTCATCGTCAGAATCTAAAGAAGTAGCATCACTAGTGCTTTCACTTTCACTTTCATCAGAACTTTCTGTTCCCGACACGTCGCTAACATGCCGACAACTTTTAAAAAAGTCGGCTTCTGTGCCGCTTAAGTTCAAATCTAAATCATCTTTAGTTAAATGTAAACATTTTATTTTGTTCGCTAAAGACAAAATCTTCTTCGTAGATGCTTTTTGTATCCATACGCAATAATCATTTAGGTAAAGTTCATTCAAGATGTATTTATTCTCGTCACCTTGAAGGAGATCACGCATTCCAATAAGACAGCGTAATATCATCCGTTTACCTGAAAAACAAATGGAGTGCAATTTGAACATAAAATAACAAGAACAAACCAAACCTTATTTAACTTGATAATTCCACTTTCATCCTTAGAGCATTGGTATAAGGAGGCCCTTTGAGTTTTATAGTTAGTGATTAAAATTGCAACTTAAATAAGATTGAAATCAGCTTAAAAATAATGACGCAATTGTTACAAAAGAATCACTGGGTCTTTATTAAGTGACACAAAAACAAGCTGCTAGCCAAATGCACTGATTCGAACGCACTGTTTTTAACTTCAGTAGTTCCATTAATCAAGACAAGATATTGTTTATGGGTGGCATGTTATCAAGAGTTCTATAACTTCCATCGCTCAATACTAATCATATCATATTGCTTATATTAAAAAACAGTAAATAACTTGAACTACAAACTAATTAAAACAGAACTGACATTGCTATTATTAAAGTTAGAAATCCTTCTGAATCTACTGCAGTCTTTTTACCATGACTTCTTATACTTGAGTTCTTGCAAACTCACTTGGACACGTTATACTCCCACCGAAAGACCTTAAATATCGGTTTAATCAAAACAAACCCGTTCTTACCTAGACATATTATAGTTTTTACATCTTCGGCAACTTTCAACGCAAGTAACCAATGACGATATAACGGATAACATAAACAACGACGCATGCACGCTATATACACCTCACGTATGTTTTGGAAACTCTTTACAGAAAAAATATAAAAATATATGCAATGAGCACACAAATTCATAATCATTCCAAGCATGAAAACATTTCCATACTTTTATTTGGATATATTAATAATATAACCATAAAATGCAGGATTAAGATATCAATTTATTAGAAAACAATTTAATTCAAATTTGAATTAAAATCTAAATCATTGCATCAATCCAAACAGCTGTAGTGATTTTTTCTGTCTGTTACTATTCGCTGCCCATTCTATTTCCAGGACCGGAATATACATAAAAACTTAAACCCAAACCCTCACCCTTTCCCGGTCATGAAAATAGAATAGACAGTGAATAGTAACAAACAGAAAATATCACCACACAGCCTCTCAATAAAATGCTTTCAAATTTTAAGAAAAACTCTATGCGCTGTAAGAATGAATTATTTAATATTTCACCATAATTACAATCAGTAATTTGCAGAATGCTCTTCAGAGTTTCGAATAACAGTTTGTTTTCGTATCCTACCCTGTTGTAAATTAAATACTTACATCTAACCATGACAACGTAGAGCTAATCTTGCATATCGTCCATGCTGATTCACTCTAATATGAAAAACAGAAACGTTAAAAACTACAACAAGTTACAGTGAAGGTGAAGTCCTCTCTTGACAAAAATCACACATTTACAACCATCATGGACAGACACACTTCATTGATTTAAATCAAAAAACTACACTGAACGCCAATTAATTCTTTTCGTGAATCAGTGGTAACAAACAATCAGTTGCTTCAGCCAGTGTTTTTCTCCAGGTTAAAATAGGAGGCTATTCACTGATATAACCTAGCCCTAGTTGAGGCAATATACTTCAAATTCAATTATCATTACCTTAAGTTTAAATTAGTATGTGTACTCTACTTAAAATCTTAGTTAACTCCTGTCGTAGTTGTGTTAGGTAACCATAGTAACTTGTCATGTTATCAACGTTTTCCGGACCTTATTGCGAAACCTAAAGCAAGCTTTAAGATAGCTAGTTTAAGCTAGTCTAGTATAAGAAGGAGGGCCAGAACCTCCTATTTTTGCAAGTTATCTTATGGAAAAATTATTTTTATTGATTTAAAGCGTGTAGTATAATAACCACCCCTACCCCTTTTTGTTTTATTATGTAAAGCGAATATGTGACAACCACCCCGTGACAGTGCTTTTTGTTCGTTTTAACGCCATTTTTATTCAATACGCCAATTCACCATCATTAAATCTAGCAATTTTGCTTCTAAACTAGAGCTCTGTTACTTGTTGCTTTTAATAATACCTCGATAATTATTTCATGTTAAAAAGTTCTAAATATAGTGTTGAAATTGGTGTAATCAAAATGTTCCATCGAACTTTGAAATTTGGAAACTTAAGATAAACTGCCTAGTAAAATAATTACTCACGTTATTTTCTCCTTCGGTAGTTCTTTCGTTATAAGCGTAAGCAAATAATAAATCCACCAAACCTAAATACAAGCTTTGTTTTTCTTGTTTAGATAATAAAAGTGCACAGTCATTAAGTGTAAATAAACATTGTGAAGTGACATTACACTCAAATAATATAAATCTATATTCAACGTAGAGACATCAAGGCACAAAAATAGAAATCTTTATTCAACGTAGAGACATCAAGGCACAAAAATATAAATCTATATTTAACGTAAAGACATCAAGACACACAAATATAAATCTATATTCAACGTAGAGTCATCGAGACACACAGTGTAATGTTGATTGGCTATTCTAATTGATATCCTCTTACACAATGTTAAAACTAAACGAATATCCGAAGAATGTTGCTTTAGTGATAAAGAAAGATAAGGGGAAAACTTTTGAAAAGGTTGTTTAATTTGTCAATAACCAAACAAAATCTAGTAGGTCAAGAACACGTTTTAATTTTCCTGCTTTCATAATCTGCCCTTTATATTACAAAATTACTCCCAAAAAAACTTTTTCTCACGAAAATTCAAATAACATACTGCAGTTACTTTTTTAACAAAAATATGATATCTAGCTTTCGATTTTTAGACTTTTAATGTTTTGAGTGTAACTCTGATTTTTCGATTTTTAAACTAGATTTTATTTCGAATTAACCTTGAATGAAAAGATCTGTTTGACAAAATGAATAAAAAAGCCTGCTTGAAAAACCTGATCTACAAATTGGTATATACAACAAAAAACAAGAACATACTTAGAAGCAAAAATAAAATTGTTTCCCACACATTTTAGATGATGGCGTTTCATTACAAACCATGAAACTGGGGTGGGTTTTACTTGAAAAGGATATAATCTTTATTAGGTAGTTGTAGTAACACATTCTTTTCTTTTTCGGTGAATTCAACTAAACATGACGTTCAAATTATTTGAAAGTAAAACAAAACAACTATAGAATATTCATTAAATAAGATAAGCAACTCAAAGAACCTTGCTTACTTGGTGTGGCTTATTGGATTATTTAGCCTACGGCCTAATGTTGACTTTCAAGTTTAAACTACATCCTATAGAGTGCTGGATTGTTAAGCCTATAGACTATTGCTCACTGTTTTGTCTGGCGTACAGTCTATTGCTTACCTTAAATTTTTAGCGTATAATCTATAACTTACGTTAAAATTGTGACTACAGTCTATTTCTTATTTTACAGTTGTGACTACAGTCTATTTTAAAATTTAGCCTTAAGTCTTATCTGTGTTTTAGTTTAGCCTACTGTACATCATTAAACAATCATTAAACTACAATCATTGCTTGCAAGGTGACCGATATTAACACCTTCACTTACATTTGCATTCTTCTGAAAATACTTTTAAATTGCATCTAGAAAAAATACGTTAATTTATGAAGAAGAAATTCTTCCTACTAAGAAACAAAATCAAATGTTATTTACAGAAGGGTGCAGAGACAAAAGTTACGTATACCGACAAATTGTATTAGAAGAACTTTCTTGATTGATATTAAATTGAACTAACTAGAACTAAATTGTTACATAACAAAGAATTGAAAAAACATTATATAAGTGAGATAACAGAGAATAAAAATACATAATTATAGTGAGATAACAGCGAATTGAAAATACATATTTTGGTGAGATAAGAAAAAATTCAAAACACAATTTTAGAGAGATAACAAATAATCAAAAAATATACTTAGGTGAAATAACACAGCTCGTCTCAGGATGTAGTTCTTTCTAATAAAGAAGAAAACCAAACACTCTTAAAAACACTTGCAAGTGTGAGCAAGCTACCATTACGATAACAATCACACCTGTTATGTAATATATTTTATATGTTATATATATGGTTTAGGCGGGATACACCCAAACTAATTTAGGCCAACGCTCTTTGGGTCCTAGCGTAATTTAGCGTTCCCATTCGAGTCTACATAAACTACTCTAACAGAAAAGCAAGGATTTTGTACATATTGTGTTAGACTATATAGCCTCATTAAGGTTGACCCCACCTTAGAATCTTAAGTCTGATTCCTTAGCCATTAGAACCACTATTACTTGTGCCATTATTTACAGTAAATATCTTTAAAATTAAAATTCATTTCTTATAGTTTTCTCATCCTATACAATGAAGTGAATACATGGGTAAATAATGTCTCGTAGTTTAGGGTGGGTATATTAATAAGCAAAATTAATCAACTGACTTTGTAATTTTCATATATTCTTTTATGTTCTTGCTGCCACGGTGACATATACGTTAGTAACGGTTGAATATTATCATCTTCCATTAAATCCGCTCTACATAAAGATCATTATGGCTACTTAGAAAAAAACTCTAAGAGAATAAATTCAAAGAAAATTGAAAGTACATGTACACAAAACTCAGGGTAAGACTGAGGGTCCATTAAAGGGATCCCAAACTGGACAAGTTGGGCTTCTATTTAAAAGCTTTGAACATAATGCTTTTTATTTCTTGAAAAAATATTTTTTCTGTCTCAAGTGATCAGAATTTGAAGTTTTCATTTTGAACTATATGGAAATGACGAAAAGTCCTTAATAACCAATGTGATGCCATCAATTTTGTTTATCCCTGGTAACCCGAAAGGACTTATACTTTGAGTTTAATTTGTAAATTTTCAATTCAAAATAGTTGAGTACAAAATTTCAAACAATGATAATTAGAGAACATCTCTATATGATAATTAGAGAACATCTCTTACAGAGTACAAATATCTTTGCATTAAATATAAAACATTTTTCGTAACTTTTAAAGCTCTTTAATATAAGCCCAACGTGCTAAGAAGAAATAAAGAAACATCACCCTACATGTAATGATCTTGATTGAAATGTAGATTCTCATGAATCAATCTTTGTTTACGTCGAGTAACATAAGATGTTGATTCAGGATTCTGAACATCTATTACTTCGTATAATTCATTCTAAATCAATTTTATAGGAATACAAAATAAAACATAAAAGAAAACAAAAGATAAAAAAAGTCAATATATTTTCAAAAACTAAAACTAACCAACTAAAACAAGATTGAAGATTAAGAGGTCTTCCCAAACATTAATTTACAAGTTCTCATGACTAAAATATTATTACAGTCAAATCTATAAAATCTGTAATCTACCTATAATCTGAATAAGCAAAAAATCTATGTCAAGTGTTATAATCTGGAAGACAGCCAGCCACAGCCAGAAAGACAACCAGCCATTCACACAATTACAATTGCAAATAAAAATATGGCGACAACTTATTGAAGATCTAATATAACTTGGCTTATATTGTTCTAAAAAAGGTTTGAGCAACAGAAATAAACAAGTCTTATCATTCCATACAATATTGACATTACCTGTATTCTGCTAAACACGTCTCCGTAAGAAGATGCAAATCCATATTTGAAGCTACCAGCCAACAACTGTAACAAAGCAATACCAATCAAATAAAAAATTCAATTTGGGGTAAAAATTTCTAGAAATTTCTATAAATTTCATTTCTAGTTAAAACCAATACAAAGAAACAAAATATAAATTGACATAAAACAAAGGTTAAGGCATTTCCAATTACACTGGCTTTGATCTACTGAAAAATTAAGTCTCCATTATTTTATTTATACAAAATAGATGTGTTCGAGTTGAACATTGACAGTGCAAATACAAGGTTCCTTTTTTACTCAAATCAATAAAATTTGTACTGTTAAAAACGAATGAAAGATTGCCTCTAACATGTTCGCACTGAACATTGACCCAAATCAATAAAATTTGTACTTTTAAATTTTTTTTGAAAGGTTGGGGATATTGTGTTTGCCCTGAACATTGATATGGCAAATATAAGGTTCACTTTTCGATCAATAATATATTTCAAGTAAACCAATATTTTATTCAATCTTTGAAAGAACAAATCATTAAGAAAAAATTTTGAAAATCAAAGAAACATTCTAGTCCTAAAATTTTTAAAGGATATTGGTTCAACTATCTTTATTAAAGAGGTGTATGTTATAGCTGTATTGAATAAAAGGTTTAGCAACTAAACTTTATATTTTTATAAAGATACTAAGTTTATAAAAATATGCTAACTCGCAGTAAAACCATGCTTGACTACTACTTTTAGAAAAATAACAACAAAACGGTTGACAATTAAAATCTTACCTTCTCTTCATTAAATTCCTCTGGGAATTGCTCCACCTGCCAGCACAAACCTTCTTCGTCAATACTATCATCATCTTCATCGTCTTCTTCAATGTGTAACTGTTCGCTTGATATATCTTCTATTAACGGAGTTTTATATTGCCCTTTTCTTGCAGGTGCTAGCAATGTTGTCAACATATCAAGGTTAGGGAAGAATTCACCGGATATTTTTTTCGGAACAGAGATGTTAAAAATACCTGAAAACAAAAGTTAACAAGATGAAAAGCAATAAAATTGCAAGTTACAGTTATCGACTAATGGCGAAAAAAATTTATGAATTAAATTAATAATAGTTTAGTTAAAATCAATTCAATTTAATTCATGTTTCAGGATTTGTAGTTATGATATTATATCTATCATCTATAAACTAATCTGAACGCTACAAGCTTTTGTTTCAAAGTTAGTAAAAAAGCAATTGCTGAA
>JAUELD010002231.1:3405-15526 GCA_031471615.1 Aglantha digitale
GGAGATTTAGTAATTTTGAGTTGAAAAAACATTTTAGTCTGTCTTTGTGCCAAATCTCGACAGCAATAGAGTTTTAACCAGCTTTACTCCATAAATAACCAAATGACCGATCTCTCTATTTACTGTGTAATTCTACTATTCTACAAACAAAAAACGTTCGAGAGGATAGAAATTAGAAAAACGCGATTTTTTAATATTACTTCTTCAGTTTTCTTTTTATTGTTTTTAAACAAAACTAAATTAAAAAAAGGTTACATTTAATAACGCGAGTTAGCCTCTCTCTCTCTCACTCCCTCTCTCTGTCCATTCTACATTCTAAAAAAAAACATTCAAAAATAAAGAAAGTATTTACAATAAAAATGCATTCCGTGAAAAGAAATGAGCAAAAAGAAGGAAAGAGAAGAACTAAGAGTTCCTTGAGTAGCTAGCAGTTGTTACCATGACAGTAACGTAATCAATAAACAGGAGTAAGATGCTATATTATATGTACGGTATGCGAGAATGTGTGTCGAATGCATGTGTATGAATAGATATAACACATTTAAATTTTATACTTCTAATATAATAAACCTAACGTTATCTCCGTGAATTTGATTTACTTTTTTCAGGCGATAACAGTTGCTTTGAAGACATATTACTGGAATTTGAGATTTCATATTGATACCGTCTTCTCGCGTTAAAGGCCGCCAGACGGGACAGACTTATTCTCTGCGTCCTTGCTGTATTATTTTCAACCATCTTTAACCATGGGAAATCTAAACACTCGTCAGCATCTGGTCTGTGAGCTTGATCTCGAATTAATAATTCTTCTACAAAATCTTTAGCTTCATCTGAAATTTCATGGAAAAAGTCTTCAGGAAACCTGTATCTAATTTCAGTAACATTTGCGCACGCGCGCTCGTGATTATCCGAATAAAATGGTGAGACGCCACTGAGCAACACATACACAACTACACCGATGCTCCACATATCTGTGGCCACACTCACGTTATCACCAGCAACGATCTCAGGTGCTGAAAAGTAAAGACGAACACAAATAAAATATAATTCCACATCTCTAAGAAAAAATATATTACAAAACAAAATTTCGTCGCAATATTTTACGAAGGGATCGATCGAATGAAATAGCAGAAAGATATTTTTCAATTTTTCTTTGTTTAGTTAAGATTTTCTTATTAGGATGGATGCTCATTGTTGCTCGAATATTTTCAAAACAACATCAGTAGTTTCAGATGATTCGAACCTAATATTTTATTTCTCACCTGAAAATTCTGGGTTGCCAGTCAGCTCGTGTTGATAAGGTACTTTTCGTAGACGAATAGCGTCGCCGAAATCAGACAACACAACATGCATGTCTTCCCCACTCCCTGTTAAAAGTATGTTTTCAGGCTTGACGTCTAGATGAGCGATACTCAACGAATGTAAATAACTGACGGCGTCGAGCAGCTCTCTGATCCGACGAATCGCAATTTCTTCAGTTAACAAATCCATGATGACAACATGGTCAAATAAACGGCCACCGGTAAGTCTAAAATAAAATGAGAAATATTTCGTTAAGGCTAAAATTAAAGCCTAAGATAAGATTACAACTAAGACCTTCAAAACTCAACTCGACATGAAGCTAAAAAAACAAAGACAAAAATAATGCTGCCTTAGCAAATGACCAGCACATTTCATCAGAATACTACTTACAGTTGTTCAACTAGTACTAATCCTTTTGGCGCATCATAGATTTCATGTAGAGATACTATAGCTTTGTGACTCAGCGATTGCAGTATTGCGACTTCACTCTGTACATCTTCCTTCGACAACATTCGGCGACGTACGATTTTAGCGGCGTATTCACGATTCGTACTCACCTCGACACAACGTTTGACGATGGAGAATCTACCTCGTCCCAATTCTCCACATATATTATAATGTTCTTCTATGTTTTCACGCCACCTGATCTCGAGAACCTGGCCTTGTAGCCCTGAAACTAAAAGATTTTAAAACTTTTTACTTTATAAATTGGCATAACTTTTGAGAATATTTAAACTTGATATTTGAAAAACTGAGCATTCTTTAGTCTGAAGTGAATCAAAAAAAAAAAAATGGTAAAAATAAAATAAAAAACAACAACAAAAAAAGCGAAATTCGAAAGGGAAAAGGTTATGCTTCTTTTGAATAGAATGACAAATAAATTTAAATTAAAACACATCAAGTAAATAATTACCATTGTCTTGACGAATTTCCATTGGTTCAGATGGCTCACTTGGTTCACTTAACCCTGAATCTGTGTTAGAAAGTACACGAAATATATATGATTTATGCGTCACCAAATCATCTATTGTAGAACTAGTTTCGTTACAAATCTGTATAGCCACTTGCCAGTCCAATTCACTTCCCACTTCTCGGTATTGTACAGTGTACGTCTTATAGTGATTATCTAAATCGACAGGTGGCTCCCATTTTATGGTTGCGCAAGTCGACGTCATTGCGGTGATCCAAGGTTTACCCGGAACACCAGGTTTAAATTCACCTCGGACGTTGATTTTAGCTGAACACGATGCACTACCAAAGTGATTGGTGGCAGTGACAGTATATACACCACTGTCCGACATATCGGTGCATAAAATTTCAAAAGTACATAAATGGTTTTTAAAAGTTATATTATATTTTTCGTTAGATTGAAGTTCAGTTTGGTCGTTTTTCGTCCATGAGACTTGAGGAAGTGGAAAAGCAACGACCGTACAATTTAATTTGACATGCGCAGCTGCATCTACAGTAGCATCACGTGGTAGTATTTTGAATTCAGGAGCAACCTCACAAGAGGTTTTACCATCTCTTTGTAATATTTTTTCAAGGTTCTCCTCCGCAGTTAAATTCGACAGCCTTGTCTCGTCGTCGTCCGAAGAATCGATTGTTTTCGACCAATGAAGGAGAACGGATTTAGACGGTGATTCGGTAGACGAAATGGTCGAATTACTAGCGTTACTATTTTTGCGTTTGTCTTTATCTTTCTTACGTTTTAACGAAGCGTTTCGTAATAATGTAGACGACCTGAAATGACAATAACAAATATAGCTACGTAACTCCGATCAAATGTTAAAAGTTTCTTATCATAAAGATAACCAAGAGAATCTTGAAAATACCTTTGTCGAAACTTATCAAACATTTTGTTATCATATATTGTTAATGTTTTTTATTTTATTTTAGAACTTATTTTATGTCTTTCAATATCACAAGTGTTAGAAAAACATTTATTTGTACAGATGTTCTTCGAGTAGAACCTCCAATGTTCTAATGAGTCACATAGCTAGCTACAACAAATATTGTTTTTTTCATCATTACAATAAACACTTTTTCTTTTATATATAATATAAAAGTTATTTAACACACACAGACGTACTGACAACTTCAAAACAAAACAAAATTCAATAAAGATAGGAAATTAAAGCCTTAATCTAAATTAATTGTAGTGAATGAAGATTTCTAACGAACTTTTGTTTGTAAAATAAAATTATGAATGTTAAAGTAACAGCTGAAACAAAACAAAAAACGACGGCTTTAGGTTGTAATAATAACTGATACTAGAAGACGAGGGCCTTATACAAAAACAGCTGATACTAGAAAACGAGGGCGTAATACAAAAACAGCTGATACTAGATGACGAGGGCGTAATATAAAAACAGCTGATACTAGAAGACGAAGGCGTTATGTTACAATAGGAACTTATTACAGAAACGTGGGTGCAAAAGATTTTTTTATGTTAACAAAAATGCTCTTACGTTGTAGATTTCGACCTCTTCTTGTCTTTTTTTTGTTTCTCATTATTACTCCTATGAAATAATAAAAATGCTTATTTTAATGCGCGTTGATATCTCTGATTATCTTAAAATTATCCAGGGAGCATTGATTTAATTCTAAAAGATTAAGGGTTATAAATTACAGAGGATATACATTAATTTTGTTTCCAAGATCTTAATCTAAATAAAAACCCAGTGGCGAGTACTTTAATTAATAATTAGTAACCCCCCATCTTACCCAAAACTACCCCCCCCCCCAAACTTATCGAAAATTTCCCAACTTACCCAAAACTAGAGGAGCGTTTCACTTTCTCTTTTTCTTCAATATATTTCTTGAGAATCTTTACTGGTACCAAACCAGTTCTACCATCAGAAGAAATCGTCACTTCACAAAACTGTGCTTTCTTTTTGAATTTATGTAAAGGGTAGACGATGTCGTACTTATGGACTGTTACCTCATCACTGGATTGTGCTACATAATTATCTGTTACAATAAAGATCTCCTAGAAATATAGATCAACATAAGTTATAGCCGTAATCTCTAAGTTAACATGATTTAAAGATTTAAAGAGCATGAATTATTTTCCCTGTTAAAATACTTAGTATAATAATATATAAGTAGCTAATAATTATCTTTTTGAAAAAACACTCTCTCATGAACAACTGTCGTTGTGACGTCATGTTAATACAAAAACAATTATATCAATGGCTGTCAAGAATGACGTCAATTAAAATAGTTTCGGATAAACATTCTTGAGTTGAGCATTACTTATAAGGATATATGTTGCTTGCCAGATAAAGATCACTGATAACTTTTAATAGGTTGGATTTAAAAAGTAAACAAGCAAGCAAACAAACAAGCGTGCCTATGATGACTCACAAGCGACAAGTTTGTTTATTCAACTGAAGTATTAGTTTAAACACATGCTTTACAAGAAGCTAATTCCATAAGAACATCGTGAAATTTTATGGGTTTGGCGGAGAATTCGTTGGTACAGTCGTAACTCAAATTTATCAATGATACATACTTCGTCACCATGTTTCCCTTGATCTTCTAAACTTTGCAGTTGATTTAAGGGAACTAACTTAACATGTTGCAAAGTAGGCAAAGGTGGTTCTATCGTATGGCTTTTAGCTGTAATTTTACCCTACAAATAGATAAAAGACAATATGATGTTAAAATATTTTCGTCATTATAATGACGGCGGCGTAAATCACAAGTATATGTCGAAAAACATGAAGCGGGGTGGGAAAATGAAATACTATTAATGCTAAATATTTAGCTACAGTAGAAAACAAATAACAGAGTTAGCAAGCGCGATTAAGATATAGTAAATAGGTGACAAGCGCATCAGGGAAGATAAGAGTATGTAAGGCAATAAAACTTCTTAACGTGATAAGGAGCTAAACCGAATATAGGTTTAACAAGCTTATAAAACCACAACAGAGTATGTGAAAAAAACAATAACTGAGTGAAATCATTTTCTATTTTTAGAATTATTAAAACATGAAATTATTTTCCCTACAAAGAATTATTAATCGAAAATAATAGAAGTTTCGTATGTAAAGGTTAAATGAATTCGTTCCTCTGAGTTCATCATCTATTATGTCGAGTTGATTGTCTTATGTTACTTTCGAAAGCTATATAAAATTATTTGGTTACATTCAGATCTAACAAATTTAATATAACTGAAGGTTCGCAAAAATAATCAGTTCAAAGAAACAAAAAAAATATATATATATCAAAAATAAAACAAACCAAATAACCCCCCCAAAAAAGTAATATCAAAGGGTAACAAACGATAGGAGGGGGTGGGATGGAAAACTGATAATGGGGTTAGGGAAGGTCAAGTACTTTTGAAAAAAAAGAGGGTAGTTTCAGTCAAATAGTGTACAATATAAACAAAGAAACTCATCACAGTTTCAGGTTTCAGATACTGATCCAACTGTAAGTTTACCGGGAAAGTTTACCTGGAATCCAATCACTGAAAACTCCATACAATGTCTCACATAAGAAGAACGCTTTCTGTTCGTTTTTTTAAGATTTTTATAATATATAAGAAAGTATAAATTAAAACGTGTTATTTTATGACCGCTTACCATGACTGCACCGTCAAGTCTGTCGATATCATTGCTCTGTGAATCACTAAAATACGAAATCGAAAATAATCTTTTTACCATAACTTAAAACTACAAAAATGATATTTAAACTTATTACTTTATAAGAATATTAAAATAATTGAAGCGAACTCTCCCACACACATTTTTAAAAATTCGAAAACAATTTAGATAAAAAACGAAAGGTGGAGAACAATTATTTTGAAATAAACACTTTAAATCTATTTTAGGAAAAAAAATCATTTATTTTGACAATTGTACGCGTTGCAATAGTATCGATGACGTTTCTCATTCGAAGTTACATTTCGTTTCACAATAGAGTACAATAGAATTGTATCACTCACCCGTCAATAGAATTATTCAACGTGCCAGGTTGTCCTGTAAGCGAAAATATACTTGTTTAGAAGATGGTCATTTCAAATAAACATACATGTAAACAAATCGCAGAACTAAGGATCTTTAATCGATCTTCAAAGTGTTTACTCAAAATTAGATATTTTATAGAAGAAAAGATTGCACGAGGATTTCTACATATAAACATAAATTAAGGTATGTTTACACTGTATCGTTTAGGTGTGTTACACCTATTACGTTTGCATTATTCATCAAGGCGCTTTATTACAGCTATACGCCTATTAATAGATACATTAGGCTTGTGTAAATAAAAATAAGACTATTTATTAAGGTGCGTTTACACTGCTTAGATAATTATACACTATTTATCAAGGTGTGTTTACACTGTTTAGATAATTATACACTATTCATTAAGGTGCGTTAATGATAATTATACACTATTCATTAAGGTGTATTTTCACATGTATCATAAGTATATGCCCATCAAGTTGCGTTTACATTGTTTAAATAGATATACAATTTTTATTAAGGTACGTTTACACTGCTTAGATAATTATTTACTATTCATTAAGGTGCGTTTACACATTATTATTTTAAGTATGATCATATGTGGCATTATTTTCTGTACATTAATTCATATTCAAAGATAAATTATAGTTAGGTTTATTGAACGAGGTTCATATGATTATCAATTAGTTAATAGCCAACCTGATGTAGTATCAACATTGGTTTTTACATTACGTTTATATTCAACTAGAACAGAATTTATATCATCTGGTATCTCTAAAAGAAATACACATATAATATTTAACTTGGTGAATAGATATTTTTTATTGCAAGCCAACTTTTCACCTTAATAGGGAAAACAGACAAGACATGAAACAGAGGCTGGCTAATGACGTAGTTAGTTAGAATCACTACTAGTTGCAAGCCAATAGTTAAAACTGTGTTAAAACGTCACAACAGGACTTGTGGTGAAATAAAAGGTTAAAAAATATACGTCAGTATGAGGTTACATATTTTGTTTTTGCTTTCAAGTTTTTGGTCGTATAGTTATTTTTGAAGTGGAGCAAAAATGGTTCATAAAAGAAATGGTTTAGAAACTTCATAATACATGTCACTGTAAACTTCTTCAACTAACTATAGCTGAAGTTACAGTTAAGCTAGAAACTTTATCAAGAAAGTAACCAACCTTGTGCCAAACAATACTGCTCTTCGATAATCTTTCGAATGGATTCAATCCATGCTTTTTTGATTTGAGGTGACTTGGCAATCATGACGAATATTTCAGGCGAGCCTTTCACTTTGGTCCACACGGTGATTTTACACGGGTCGTCATCGTAGTTGGTAGTGAGAGCTAACGCATCCATCTAAATGAAACATGGTGGACAGGATTCTTATAAAACGATTCAATAAACAGTAGTTATAAGTAAAAGATAAGATCAAAGTATAAACAGATGTTGATTGGATTACTGACAAGATTGTATTGTTCGGTTTAATAAACAAAGTGAAAAAGTTCCCATCGTGCAGTATAGTAACGATGGCTACAAGTGAATAACAGGATTTCGTGTTGTACACAACGAGTTGAAACATCACGCAATGTGCTGTTATCACTACTCCTGAATATCGGTTTTTTAAACGGTTATATAACGGGTTATATATCGGGCTTTTTCAAAGGAAATATGAGGGTTTTTATAGTAATTCTTGTGTAAAGTGGTAAACTAACATAAGACTTAAATTACCTTTACGTTATGGCGGTAAATATAAAACGTTAAATTCGTTTTTCGTTGTAATGGTTCACTGAATATTAAAATTTTCTCAAACAAAAACACTCTCCTCTCCGATGGAGGGTCTTGTGTTTTGGCATTAGCAACGAACAATGTATCTTGCATTAACAACTTGCCTTGGTTATTTAAATTTTCCTAAACAATAAAATACATATCAATAAGAATATGAAAATACGAAAGATGTATGTATCGAATATAAGATGTAATATTAACAGGAAAACTTTGGCAGATAGGGTTAAGAGAGAGAGAAAGAACAACATTTACATACCGTGAACCCTTCAAGTAATCCGATATTCATTACGTCATCGGCTTTCTTAGGTACATGATGCATGACGTGAAGTGCTTTCTTTAAAATAATAATGATGACGTAATATAATAAACAAGAAAGATCTGCAAATGGTGATATGAACAGTAAGAAAATCATTACGAATGGCAATGAGAGTAAAAAGAATGATTTGACAGCGAGGAGTCTTACCAATAATTCTTTAGTATCGAGGCCAGCCCTTGATGTATATTTCGCAAAATCTTTCAACATTGAATGGTATTTCATAATTCGTTGAATTGGCTTCATCAACAGATCTTGGATCGATTCAGAAACTTTTAATGATTTTGTCAACTCAGCAAAAAATGTAGCTAGATGATCGTGGATGAGAAGCGCCGAACGAGGTTTATTAGCACAATACTGTACGTACATTTCGAATTTCTTTTCCTAAAAATATAAGAATATCTTAGTGAATTTAAATGTAGTGAGAGTTTCTGTGTCACATTGGGCTCCAGTCGCATTTTCCTCTCCGTGTCCCTGCTACATTGGGCCCTAGTCACTTTGCCTTCTACCGTGTCTCAGTCCTATTGCTTTTATCGTGTCAATGCTACGTTGTGTACCAGTCACATCGCATTTTATCGTGTCCTACTCACACTCTCCTTAAAAATTCACTGTTTTGAAATGATTGCGATAAAGAAATTAAATACACACTTATCACACTCAATAATCTATAACTATTACAGAATGAAACTCAGAAACTCTACTGCTACGTATATCTTCAATGATAGGTACTAGAAAAATGTCGATGCTAAGAGTTAACACACTTAACCTAAGCGACTTGTGAGCTTATTTTGCTGTTAGCCAACAAACAGCAAAATATAAATCAAGAATATTATCTCTAGAGCCATATCTGGTTACAACAGAGTCATTACGTCATTAAATAAACAAACATATTAGTAACTCACCGATTTCAAAAACACAGCAGGTAACTTATCTGGCGAATGTTCACATTTCTCGAGTTCTTTGAGCAACGTACTTTTGTGGAAGGTCAACAACTGCGGTAAGTTACCAAATATCACTTTCTCTTTCGTTTTCAATTCGTCAGGAATATCACTGCGTTTGATCATACCCTGGAGGTATTTCTGTGACAGATAAATAAATAAATAAATAAATAAATAAATAAAATAAATAAATAAATAATCTCTTTTTAAACGAACGCTTCTCAGGTAATCGTGGTTAATAACCACTAATCCAGCTATTAGCAAGATAAAACAAGTCCTTACCAAAACAATAGTTTCTAAATCGTTGACGTACTGCTTTTCTGTTTGAATCAACTCGATCAGAACATTCCTAGATAAAGAGATGGTATGCAGGTTGAAAGAAAGAGGATTAACTGAAATTATGCAATTACTACAGATCAATGTTTATACAAATCTGGCCAGCATCAACAATAAAGTATCAAGCATACTTTCGTTTAGCAAGAGCATTCTTTTGTACAGATTTCTCTCCTTCGCCGCCATATGGTACCTCACTGTTCGAATCACTTAGCGAATCCGCATCAGAATCAGAATCTCCTTCTTGAAAACCAGCATCTTCCAGTTCATTAAAGGTGGCGAGAAATTTAACTCGCTCGGCATTCGAGGAAGGACTTCTTCCTAATGTAGCATATTTGCCATCACTTGGACGAATCAATAAATCAATATCACTTTCTGGAGCACCGAGAATTGCCTTAAAAGAAAACAGTATTCTTTTTATTTATCATCAACGTTGAAGATCTTTAAACTTCATTCAAACCAACATGTAGTAAAAAGAATACCTGCAACTTCTTTGACCCTCCTCCTGACGTGTGTTTCGAACGTAACGGGGTTGTTGGTAGCGGAGGTTTGTTTAAAGTTGCGTTCATTTTCTTTGAAGATCTACGTGACCAAGTCCCCATTCTGAAAATTGTAGAATAAAACTTCTCAGTTTATACTGAATTATTGTAGAATAACAATTCTCAGTTTATACTGAAAATTGAAGAATAACAATTCTCAGTTTTGCGAATACTAAAAAGCTAATTCGAAATAACAATGTCCTTTTCGTATTAAATATTAAAGCGAAAAATTCTTACTTCAGGGTGTTGGTGATATGAGCAGATTTCGTTCTTCTTCTTGATTTAGGCGAGGTCCGACCTCCTGATACAGAAACCATCGATCCTTTAGGACTATCCGTTTGAAACGAGTCTAGAGAAAAAAATAACTCATTTTTTTTTTTTATTAAAAAACAAACAGCTTTTATCATACTCATAGGATTATCCTTTAAATCACGAGAAAAGTTATCTTTTAAACGACCGTTTAAAATATTGTTAAGTAAAAACATTTACAATGAAAAACAACATAGTTCAATTAACAAGCAACAGTATTTACAGTTGAATGTTAACTACTACTAAATTATCTTTAAAAAAACAACCACAAACCTTCGCTGCTTTGACTGTTCAGCGTTTCAACTGAGTTTCGTTTCCCCCTGATAGGTGATTCCTCCATCCTTTTAAGCACTTGGTGCGGAACGAATCCTTCTATATCTTCACCGATGATTTCATCTAGCACGCGCACACGCCAGCTTCTACTCCCGGGGGGTTTACTCAGTACTTCCACACTCTGTCCTTTGTGCAACGTAATCTCATCTGCTCCTTTCCCCGTGTAATCTTCACAGATCATAAAAATCTCCTGACGAGATTGGTAATTATCGAATGAAGTCTAAAACAACAATACAGTATGTACAAACACACGACTCCAGTCGACTCTAAGTATGCCATTCTTTCGCATCAAACCTACCAGAGCTGCCTTCCGACGTTTAGAAACTGACTTCCCTTTTTTAAACGGGGATGTATAACAAGACAACAAATCACAAGTTACGGTTACATTGTTAGACAAATAAATATTTCTTCTGTCCATCATTTAAACTTGAAATAAATGTTCAAACAAAAAAATTCTTTCTTTTGATCATTCAAAAAGACGATCTAACTTTATTATATTATTTGATATCTTTATTAATTAATAAAAAATATACATTCATATCAATTTAAATGCATGTAATCGAAAACCTTTTTATATATGTGTACGTCACATTTGTCTGGCATGAAAATAAAAACGATAAGATTTATGTTGCTATGTCTACTAAATTGAATGCCTACAATACAGCATATTACAACTGTTGAATATCGACGATAACGTCATTTAGCAAGAAGGAGGCTTTTCTTACTAACGGTTGCTACCTCAGGTGCGGATAAGCCTTAAAAACGAAGAACCCTTACTAGTACCCGTTAATCAAGCTTTTACTCGGAGAATAAAATTTGGGGTCAATACAGTATTCCATTCCATTACTACTACAATACAGTATTCTGTTCTGTTCTACTAGAAATAATATATGATCAAGTTTAGTCAGGCGAAGTTAAGACTCCTAATGGTATACGTTATATACGATCATGGAATCAGGATTTTTAAACTAAGCTGATTAATTTCCGTTAAATAGCATAATATACAAAATCAAGAGTATCATAATGATCAAGTTGAAACAACTCACATCAACAATCTATAGCTGTGACTATTTAACTTTTGAAATTGATGCCACCTTACGATAAGAATCACGGGGAAGGTGATTAAGCATAAATTTTTAGGATTAATACCCTTTCCAACATACAATAAAGTAGATACAACTCGATAACTTACCCTACTGCATACTGTGGTAGCATCAAAATCCACAGATAAGCGATCTGCGTTGATCGTGCTGGTACTAAACAATGATAAAATGTTTTACAGTTAGCTTTACACAAA
>JAUELD010002342.1:0-15523 GCA_031471615.1 Aglantha digitale
CACAAAATATCTTCCTTTCAATACTTGACCTGTTCGTTTTTTATATAATAATTTGATATTATCTCCGTTGTTTTTTTTAAAGATTCCATTCTAGTTTTTTTTGGCTGTAGGTTCACATGTTGTTCGTCTTTTTTTTAATCTTCGAGATTTTTAAGTGTTATCATCTGGCACTTTCAACAAATTTCAAGTCAGTTCTTTCCTGATTATTACCGGTTTCAGTAGGAATTATTTAATACGTGATTCCCACAGTATATTTTCCACTCTTTGTATTTACAAACATATCAAATTATCCCATGTAACACCTGTACCTAGTTCTCATGCAGTTTTCAACCATGGTGTGCGAAGTTGATCATTTGAGTTTTAAGTTTATTAATAGTGTGGTAACTTGCACAGTGACCTAGCTTACTCATTTTCTCAATTATCATTCTACTACCAGTTAAGGACTTTTATGAACTCTCCAGCATAAGATATTTAACTAGTTTTTGGCTAGTTAAAAAACGCAATTGGCACTGATAGAATTCAAACCTCTTCAAATCTCCATTCCACCTTAAAGAATCTAGACCACTTATCAGGTATTGAAAGAAGAGTAATAAGTTCTTCGGAATTTGTAATTCTCCTGACGATAAAGCAATCTCACGGATACTTTTAGACTCATTTAAATTGAGAATAGCTTCTTCTAATGAAAGATTGGATGAAAATATGATGTTGCACTCTTCTTGCACTTTTACTGACCACTTTATTCAGCATAATTTTTCTTCTAATTTCTGTGTGGTTGACTTCTTACAATCTTAATCTTCAGTTAGTTAGCCTTTTTTTAAATAACATAAAAGTGCTTCAAATGCGATATGATTCATATGCCAGAATAGCAGTTCTTTTGCAGCTGATATTTCACTCTGCAACACACATGTTATTTTATTTCTTTTACAGCAAATTCTACCCCTGCTAAGCTAGCTATCATTTGTCCATCCACTAGCTTTTCAGAAAACATATAAGAATTAAGCCATAGCAGTACTTTGAAATTCAGGTTTAATACTAAACATGTGTAAGCAACACATGTGTAAGCAAAAGTGAAAAAATGTCAATCATTAAAGATACTTACTCATTTACTTTGGCTAAAACAATAATCACTATTAAACTGAACTAGTTGAAAGTATTACTCATCAGAAATATAATATGGACGTTTAAGCAAAATTATAACAGTAGTTTCAGAAGTATTCAAACTTTAAGTTTGAGCAGATTGGACAATCTTCAAACTTTAGAGGTGTTTTTACTTTTGATCGGCTGGAACAAAAAAGGGTGATTTAAGTCAGGTCTATCACCTCTTTTAAAATGCATAGATTTCAATGTAAAAAATATATATGTAAATTGGAGAAAAAGTTATTGAACAACAAAGATCAATACAAAATTCATATAAGATTTACCATTTTTACTTTCCTAGCTTTTGCATACAAAAATTACTTAGAAAACCAATACCAGATTCAAAAATTCCATCTTAGATGTCAGTTTACAAACAATGTTATTGCTAAATATAAATAACTCCTACAGATTTATTTTTTAATTTAACTTTCTGCTTTTCTCTTTGTCATACAGTTCATTTTATGTTATTCATTATTTAAGAGTTTACTTTATTATTTCAAAACAAATTATTTTTTATCAATAATTTTCTAAACATAATTTAAAATATATATATTTACATAAGTAACACCAATTCACAAAACCATAATATATCTTGACCTCTAAATTTATACTAAAGCATTACAATCGTTAATCGTTTAGTAGCTTCAGCACTTGATTCAATTTGTCAGTTTTAATCAAATAAATGGTTTAATCAAAGAACAAAGAGGCAAAAAATTTTAGCTAACTAGATTTACTAATTCCAGACTTACTAATAATGCCTGCTAATTGAATAAATATTTTAGATTAGAAAGACAAGAGAAGATAAAGTTACAGAAAAATTTAATGATTTCTGAAAAAACGTCCTTAAGTTAACCTCGTAAACTTATTGGGGAATATGAGTTTTCACTTATACCATAAATATACAAACAAATATAGATATTTCACTTGTACTTGATGGAAAAATGTTACCACAAAAAGTAAACTGATTCATGTAATTGAAGATAAGGTTCCAGGAGTGTCGCGAATCTATAATATAATAATAGATTGAATGGCTTTAGTAAAAAAGTGCAATTTACTCAGATCGTGAAAACCCGTTATGACTTCAAATAATTGTTTATCAGACGTCTTTTGCATAAAGGTTAAAGATTCGCTGAAATACGCCTCGTTTTTTATAGATATATCACTTCTTCATTGAAAAGACAGTGCAGAGAAAAACGAACAATGGAAAAAAAAGACAAGGAATATCATCAAAGACTCTACTTAAAGAACTGAAAGAATTTTTATCACACATTGAAACATTTACATTTACTTATCAGAAGGCATGTAAAAAACGTACCGAAACAAACCAAACGCTAAAGGTGTATAGGTCAAAACGGCATCCTGGTCTGACGATTTTGCTTGGATTTAGTAGAGCGCCAACATATTTCACCTTAAAATGATTTAGTGTTGAGCAAAATAACAAAATAAAATAATATATTGACAATTCCTACAATACTCGTAAAAAATTTATCATGTGATGCATCTTACAAATTATTCATAAATGTTTGCTGAATATATGTATTAAAAGCAACCTTGTGGAAACAATGTGATACCATAAGTTTATTACTCGACTATTCAAGTCTTAATCATTAATCACTGGATAAATATTGTTGTAAAAATTGAGGTAATTATTACATAAATTCAATTTCTACATGCCATTCGAAAAGCAATGTTTTGAAATTTGAAAAGTCGTAACAGGATTATCACAAATGGCAGGTTCAAATATTTTTACTTACAAGATAAGAGATAAACAAAATATTACCTTGCGCATTACAAAAAACGATTGGTGTATATTACAAAATAAAGTCATAAATTACTTTAAGGGGACGAATTTCGTCCTAATCTCCCTAAGGTACTTAAATTTTTAAAAAACGTAATAAAAAATGAATTTCCTTTCATCCGAAGAACCTATTTGATTATTTCAACTGAAAGATTGTGGTCAGGTAATTTATGGTTTTTATGGTAATTTACTTGTGGTTAGGTAATTTATATTGACCGCAACTGAAAAATTGTGGTCAATAGTACTAGTTTAGTACTAGTACTAGTATTTTAGTACTGTTTTAGTACTATTTTAGTGTATTTTACTAGTACTAGTATTTTCTAAACTAGTAATTTAGTACTAGTAGACTAAAGAATCCATGTTTGCGTTGATTATTTTAATTTTCTAAATCTATTTACAACCTGAAGTTATTTCTCACAAAATCTATTTAAGTGATGACTTTTAAAGTGATGTTTCTTTTATGTTTGATAATTACATTATAGAATCAAAAGAGTAGTTTCAACACGCATAGTACGAAAGAAAAAAAGTTTGGTTGTTCCTTACTTATCAAAATTTCCTTGCGAAAAGTAAGCTTGATTTTCAAAATGATCTGTTAGGTCCCCTTTTATCTTAAACATAAAGCTTTTCACCAAGTAATTAAAAAACGCTCCATAATAATTAAGTATTGTAGAAAGAATGATTATAAATGAACCAATGTAAAATAACAAAACTAATAAAAATGTCTTTTCAAAAATGTTCCTTGTTAAATATCCGTGTTTTCTCTCGTTCCAATCAATCATAATAGACTATCCAATTATCTGCTTTAAGACTTCCACCACAACCTTGGAACTTTGTGATTTGCGAGGTTAATTTCTGTACTCGAAATGTATTTAAGCTGAATAGGACATTCGCATTTCCGTTCGTAGCATATGGCGGCGTTGATACTTGTGTCGTTGTTTGTACATTTGCGGTACTGGACGATTTTCGTTCTGCTGTATTTTAGTTGAAAGGAACGTTTTTCACAACTTCCTTTGTAGCATATGAGTTTGGTATTCTTTGCTTGCTAAACCAGTTAATAAATGGAAGAAGTTCGTCATTTACATCAGCCGTTACAATGCTATGTGAACATATCTTAAAATTGTGGTACTTAAGACAAGTTTTATCGCAACAGTAACTTCCTGCAGTCGCCTTACACATTACAACTCGGAGTTTTTCTGGAAAACCTTGCGCAAATGTTATACCCCTTTTAACATTCAGTATTTCTGTGGCCTTGTTGTAAATACCTACTGCTGTTTGATATTGTATCCCATTACAGAATGAGAAGAAAGTACCAAAGTCAAGAGATAGCATTTTTTGACAACAGTCAGCGCAGCAATTGCTAGCAAAGATAATCCACATGTAGTGTTTACTGCTGAATCACTAAACATGTTATTGGTTTTTGGTTGACCAGATGTATTATTGTACCAAAAGCCAAAGTCTACATTTTTGTCTTGCACAGTAGCTTTATCGTTAGGAATGGCTTCATCTTGAAGAAGCGTACTCTTGTATACAGATCATCATATTCTTAGAAGTAAAACTCTGGTCGCCCATTATTGGCCCAAGATCCAATATCATCAGCCAAAATGTCTTTAATTGATTCAAGTTTTGTTGTGTCAACAAAAAACGATCTATTATTCTTCATATAATGCGTTTGCATTGACAAATAAGCTTTATCAGAACTTCATTTTGACAAATTGCATAAAACGTCTTATTTACCAAAGCCTCCTTTTCGAATCAAACCATATCATTGCTTGACTTCAACTCATCAAAAATAGGTAATAAATTGTCATTCAAATGGTATTGACTAAAAAAGAACAATTAAGCAATCACTAATGGACCACCAGAAAAAAAGTTTTGAAAGTTAAATAAAGAATTATAAAAAAAATTCCAATTAAAATATGTTAATTTGTATTGTGTATTGTTGTGTTTAACTTTTTCTGATATTTTGAAAAATGCTACTTTTTAGAAAAAATTGACCTTAATACTATTCTGTCAAACACGTATTCCCTTTTCTTTATTTAGGATCCCTTAAAAAACATGAGCAGCTTTGTAATAATGAGGATACGTTTGACTTTCTATCATAATTATTGAAGCCCGATTTAATTGGCCTCACTTGCAGGGAATGTGTGAAAAAACTAATTTCATGAGCATTAAATTTTGCAAAGAATTCTCCCAAAATTAATCTTCCACTTGTGGTATATGCTTACCATTCTTGTTTTCTCTTCAAGCTGCTTTTCATTTTCTTTTTCATCATCGCTGCTTGATCACCTTAGATTACTTATACTACTACAATTACTAAGACATTATATTATTTACAGGATAGTAGATATTATTGAAGACAAATATTTGATCATGCATTTTGCTGCAGATAAGCATGATGACAGTAACATTAACTTTTTTGAAAATCGACCAAAAATAACAATGAATATATATTTTTATTGACCCCATGATGCAGCAAATAAGAAGTATTGTGAACAAAATGCAGGATCAAATATTAGTAATATCTATCATTGTATCATTTACCTCTAACTTTGCGCAAAATTTCAAAGAGGGTAATGAACAAATTTTGAAGTGTTTTGAAAAATGTTAATTTGTTAGCCAAAATTTTCCTTTTGACTCCAATTTTAGTCGATGATAAAATCTAGCTATGACCAAATATAACTTTTTACAGCACTGGTATGTCAGTATGTTGATTAAACATGTTCTTGTAGGAATATAGATAATCAAAACAAACCGGTTGTATTTTTCAGTTGTAAATCAAATCAATTGTAATATATACTTCTATAAAAGCTAGTAATTTATAAAGATATGATGCCTTATATGCCTTATGATGGAAAAGAAGCTATAAAATCGGAAGTACATAAAATTCTAAAACTGAGCCAAGAAAAAAATAAAAAAAAAATTAAAAAGTACACAATTAGGTACCTAACAAAAAAGAACAAGAAAAAAATAAAAACAGTGAGGCTCGACTTTTATCCTTTTAAAAAGTCTGCATATAGCTAGCTATGTTTTTGTGAGTAGGGCAATGTAGATTAAAAAATTTCTCTTAAATAAATATTGAAATTTGTTCAATACTTGAGAAAACCAAGATGAAAACAAAAAAAAATATTTTGAAACAGAAGTGAAGAAAGTTAAAACCATTCTTGTTTTATTTTCAAGAAATTTTTATTTCAAGATTTCTATTGCATTTCTACAACGCCAGGTATATCATCATTTAAAAATAGATTTTAGCCATTTCGGGTTTAAGTTATTCCGGTTCCGCCGTTCCTGGTTGTACGGCATGCCTTCATTTTTAAATTTAAAGAAATTTTTGTCTAATATCTTTATCTAAAATTTCAATATCTTATAGCTATCTGTTCTTCGCTCCAAAAGATCGACTCTTAAAAACTTATAAAGTGTATATGCATTTGATTATTTACAGTTTTTGTATGGTTGTTGATACGACATTGCTTTAATTTTTTTCAATTTTTTTTCTCATGTGATTTTCTAAAAGCGCGATAATAATCTCTATAGTAGTGCTGCAGACCATATATCAGTATAGTTATTGCATCCAGCCCAAATAAAAAGGCACAACTTGGTTGGGTTAAAATTAGAATTGGAATTTAGTCAAGTGCCAAGAACAAATGAAACAAAACAAAAACAAAACAAAATTATTTATATATGAATGATTAAATGAAACTGTATTTTCTATTAATATATAATATTATCATCGTCCCACCTTTCTACATAGTTTGAATGTAGAAAATTACTCAAAATGTCATAGATAATGTTTTTTAGAGTATTTTATTGGAAAATATAAATTTATAATTTTATCATTTTAGCATGCAATATTATCTACATGCATTGTGTAGACAATGTAATCTACACGTAACGCGCTAATAACAAAACTAAATACTTTATTTGGAAATTAGAGAAATGAAAACAAATAAATCAAAAAAAAAAATTTATTTATAAAATTATCAAAATCACGCTCTTTATACCAGATACCGATGAGTAATTTTAACCAAGATCTTTTCAAACGGTTTATAGTCATTTGGAGACCGCCACATAAACTCTACTAGATATGTATCAAACATACATTATTCAAAACATACGCTTTGCGCGACTCCTCATTCTTTCTACATTTTGAGTATGGATATGTGGGTCGATTGGATCAACAAAATGCTGTTCGTGGATAATGACTCTTTATGGGAGTACGCATTGCCATTTAAATTTGCAACATTGTTGTAAGCTGCCCATCCATCAGATATTATATGGGTTTCTGGTTGAATATATTGTTGAATCAATGGACAAAGGGTATTGAAGTTTCGTTGGGCAACTAGGACGAGAAAACATTTCTTTGAGTTTTTTTCTATTCCACCAAATACCCAGTGCCCTTCATGACACTTCCCGCGATGATATTTCCTATGGAAAATTAAGACTCTATTTCTACAATTTTGGCACTATATCTCCTTGTTCGTCTAGAGTTTTACCACCAATTTGCTCAGGATTATTCAGCAAATGTGTGCAACAAAAATCAGTTAAAAAAATAAGATATTCAACGAGGGTATGATCTTTTTCGATTGTCGGTTTTATGAGCCCAATAATAAATTAACAAAGCCATAGTTCTTAAGGGCAGCTTGCTTTTGCTGAAAAACGAATAAGCACGAATAGACGCTGTGTAATTACACGTTGAACATTGACCATATTGGTTCAACATACATCTTTGATGACAGACTTCAAAAACAAAAAAGTTTTTTATTGGCTTTCTTGAAGCTAACCACTGTAAGCATGGCATTATCTCGTGAATTAAAGGAATCAGTCGTATAAGCTCCATGATTCAGCTTGTCTTTGAGCTATCGTCAAAATCTGATTTGCGTCAACAATTTCTTCTGGGCCTCTACCCCTTGGCATTTTCGTCTTTTAAGCTAGAATTGGGTTTTAAAAGTTATTTTAATACTTTTTCTATCATAATAGAAACAATGTTGACTGGTCTAGACCTAAACATTTTCTTGATATGTATGGAAAACGCGTGCATGTTTTTAACTTGCTTTATGGCAAGCCATCTATAGTAGTTACTTATAACTAGGAGTGCCGAAATTTTGTTGAATTTATTTGTTCACCCAAAAATCTTAGCGTTCTGCAATACAACATATTATTAAACTTGTTTCAACAACATGTATTAAACCGAATTTTAATATGTTGACGGGGAAAAGTCAAGTTAGATCAACTTATAAAACATTAGTTAAGTTTTTGGAACAGAATTGCGTTTTTAAGAAAATTAAATTAACCATATTTTTTTCAAATAGTTCAAGTGTCTAAAATCAGTAATCAATGTGTTTTTAATGAGAATCTTTTTTGTTCTATTCTGTTTTAAAAAATAGCAATATTGATACCTATTCATTTGATGAGGATACCAGATCCTCCAGAATTTTATTTTTTCGTTCTATATTGAACACGAGCTCAAGATTTGTTACAGATTTTTTATTTTGAATCATTTTACCATCTGTTTTGGTGATTTGTACGGTTGCCCGTAAGGAAAAAATAAAAGTTTTTGTCCTTTTTATAAAGCTGGTGCATAAATGATAATACACAATATGAAAATAGATCATCTACTTTTAATATATTTAAAAGAAAAAAAAAGGGCTTGTCGTTTCTTTACGGTCTGAGAAAGTTATGTATCGTAAAGCTTTTCTCTGCAAAACTATGATTTTGTTAAGTAAGGTTTCACTTGCAAATTGCCAAATAAGCAGCCGTAATTTATATAAGAGTGAAATAAAGCATAATAAACTGAAACACAAATTGTAGTTGATATATAATGTCTTAAGTTAGATAATAAACCAACACACTGAGAAAGTTTTACACATAATTTTGTAATATGACAATTCCAATTTTCATCAATATAGAATCCAACGTATTTTACGAACTTGCTTGGAAATACTCTGCATTGGTTTATTTCAATAATAAAAATAAAAGAGGCCCAAGTGTTGACCCTTGAGGTTCTCCACAAACTACTTTTTGTTTATAAAAATCTTCACCGTTTAGAAAAACAAACTGCTTTCTATAAGAAAGAAAAGATTTTAGCCAATCGTTAGATTATCCCCTCAAACCGTAATAACTTAATTTAGAGATGAGAATTTCATGATTTATCGTATCAAATGCTTTTTGCAAGTCAATAAAAATACCACAAAGAAAACCTTTTTTTTATCTAAATGAATTTTTATTTATTCAACAAGATCAATGAGAGTATGACTAGTGGAATGCTTGGCTCGAAAACCATATTGGCGTTGATAAATTGATAAACGTTTTTCTAAAAAATTATAAATTCTTACATATAGACATTTCTCAAGTATCTTGCTAAAAATTAAAAGAAGAAAGATGAGACGGGTTGCTGCATTCTAAAATGTCTCCTTTTTTTAAGAGTGGTAAAACCTTAGCTACTTTAAGAATAGACGGAAATAGAAATTATTGATTTACGAGTTTAGAATTAGGTGCAGCTAAAATGTGTACATTGTATTTTAATACACTTATAGGTATACTACGCGGTCTTGTAGCCTTTTTATTGTCTACAGATTTATTGTCAAGATTTTGAATAATTTTAACAATCTCCGAACAGTCAGTTTGATGAAGGTAAATAGAATTGCTTACGTTCAAATGATTCAAATAATCCGAAAAATGTGATTTTGATTTTGGGATCTTTCGAGCAATATTATGACCAATATTGGTAAAGAAACTGTTGAAAACTTCAACAATTTCTTTAGAGTCTAACAAATTGCATTGATGATTTAAAGAAGAAACCTTGTTTTTATTTTTTATTTTTGTTAGATATAATTGACCTTGTACCCTCCTAAACTTTTGCAATATTGTTCTTGTTAGTTCCAAAAAATAATTTGAAGTAATCCGTTTTAGATTCTTTTATCAAACGAATAACTTTATTTCTTTGCATTTTATAGTCACAGTACAATAAAGATTTTTCGGAAGTAACTTTGTGACTACAATATTTCCTAAATAAATAATCACGGACATGCATTTCATTTTTTACCTCATTTGTAATCCACCGTTTAGTGTTTGTATTTAAGTATTCTGTAAAGTATTCATCTGTCTATTTAGTAATTATTTTCATCTAAAACTTCTTAAAGTTTTATGTTAAATATGTTCTGTCAAATATTAAATAGTTTTGTTACAAATAAGGTTATAATATTACATCATATGATCAATTATATCAAATCAGAATTTAATATTATATAAAGCAATTATAATGTAATTATGATTTATTTCACTTTTAGTCACAATTCAATAATTTTTTTTATGTCAACAAGGTTAACAAGAAGTTTCAGTAAAAATATAAATTCAAGTATTTTTCTTTTACATTTTTCAAGTAAAGTTTACGACTCAAGTAATTTTACAATTTAATTTTATTTTCATCAAGTTTATCTACACCAACTCCCAATAGTCGATATTTATACATTAAGTATATTATGGCATATTAGTAAATCTATATATGTCAAGACACATAATTCAAATTTATATGTGGGAAACTGGTAGGCTTAGTATTTCTATTTTTGTTGTTTATATATTTATGTGACAGTTTATAATGTTTTTTTTAGTCAGTCAGTTTATAGTTCTTTTATGTACAATTAACTGTTTATATAAGGTATTTTGGTAGCACACCCTTTTCCTACAGTCTAGTTATGTCTGCAGTTACTCACGGTCAGTTTGAGCAAGACATCTTATTCTCTGTTTATTTGTCAGTTTATTTGTCTCTCAGTTCACTTTTTACAGCCAGTTTGGCTAAGGCTATTGTTTGCTGTTTTGTCTCACAGATTTGCATTTGTTTTGTCTGTTTATTTGCATTTCACTGCTCATAGTCAATTTGGCTCATGCTTCTACAGACAATTCATTTGTCATTTTGTAAGTGTTTCCTATTTGTCAGCCTATTTGGCCCAGGCATTCTTGTTCACTCTTTTCACAGTTCTGTTTCTTTCTCTCTTTTGGTCCCATGTTTGTGCCTAAGATTTGTCCTGTTTTGTTTGTTAGTTTTGCTTGGTTGGACCCTGGCACGTTCGTTTTAGTCACTATCAGTCGGTGCATTTTGGTCTGTTAGTTTCTTATATTAGTGTTATTTTAAGTTCAATTTAGTCAATATGCAATGTTTAGTTTTCAATTGCACTATTATTTTATGTTCATTTTAAAAAGTATTTCAAGTAATTGACTAAGAGTCATGTCAAAATTTATGTTAATTTATGTCAATTTTATTTTCAATTTCGAATTAGAGTGTAATTTTATACTTTTGTTTGAACAACTACGTTACAACAACTCCACGTGTTCTCCTATTTTTGGACCCCCTGCCACAAAGGTTCTCGCCTTACAACCAAGGATAATATTTTTCTCTTTTTTGTTTATAAGTTCAATAAATATAGACTCATAAAGTCCGTCACTATTAAAATCAAGATCATTTCTATGTATATCATTAGAAATTAAAAAAAAAACCAGCCCGACCATGAGTTGTATTAGTTGGAGAAAAACGAATCATATCCTGTAAGACCCATGTAAAGAAAACATGTTTTATTAATCATGTGCTATAATTTCACACCTATAATTTTGACTTTAGTTTTAATAAGAAAAAGAAAACCATGTAAGTCATCAATGTATTTGTTAACCGACGCTATATTTAAATGAATAATCTCAAATGTATTATCTTTTAAAATTTTATTAAATTCATTTATATTTTTGTAGCTTGAGTTAATAGATTTACTCATTGGTTCCTCCGAATCAAATGGTGTGTCAAGGGAAATAAAGTCGGTAACAAAATCAATTTGAAACGAGTTTAAAAATATATCGCTACAATACAAGATTCTATATCTTTAACAAAATGTCCAGAACATTTTAGATGAAAAAACTTTCTCAATTATTACAAATAATATTATTTGAATTATGTATTCTCTTGACGCAAGATTTGCTTTTTTAGACGAAATTATCAGTGATTGTTTTCAGGAGTTTTTTTACCACTAAAATCTCAAATTATTTAATAAAGATTAAAATTTAGTATATGCAGATTAAAATATTTACCGCAATGAAAAATCGAACGAACTTGTTTGTTCATTAAAACAAGGCAGTTCGGTATACAAACTATATGCAAACAAAAGTATAAACACAAAACTATGAGTTTTACAAATCTGTATAAACAAACTTTTTTCCTTCTTTTTTACTTCACAATTATTAAGGTTACGATTGTATCTATATTCCATGCCATAATAACATGGTAAGGTCAAAGTAAAAACAATTCGACTTGCCTTGGTCAATTAACCGCACTGGCCAAATCTTATGTTTTTTGATGCTAAAAATGGTTGCTATTGCCTGCTATATTCGAAATGTTATGTTTACTTGTTCAAAATAAACCTGTCCATAGTTCCATTTTCAAAATTTAAACAATATTTTTATTTTCCGTTTAACGAGGTTTGTTTTCAATATAAAAAGCTCTTAAGTTCTTTAGGGTTCTCTTTGGTCTATCATAGTATAATCATAGTGCTTAGGAAATTAATCTATTCTGGCAATCGTGTCATCGGATTTAAAACATACACGTGATTAGGCTAGATTTTACCTGAGAACAGATATAACTTATATTACTAACATTTCAAAACGATGTTTGATTTCTTCTACTTTAGCTATGTTATTCAATTTGTGCTAATCTTTTTCTAACACAATACACAACTTCTACACATCTAGCAGCCTTAAACAACTTTAAACAAGTCGTACTTATACAAACCATATACTGTAAAACGCAGCTTTGTTCTTTATTTTTGAATACAGCCAAAACTGTGTTAGCTGTACTAGTCTTTGCAATGCCTTAGTGTTACTAACTTTACGTTACTTTATTTTCTTTTTTTATTATTATTGATATTTTATTAATAACTAAAGTTATTTAATACCTCGTTATTTAAATTGTTTTGAAAAAAAAAATACGAACACATTCCATCGGGTGTGTGCAAAGAATTTAATTTAAACTCTATGGTACAAACTTTGCGGCAATTTCAAAAGAAAAAACTGATCGGAGGTAACTATCTCACTTTTAGAAAGTCAAGTGATTTTTATGGTACCGCCACCAAATTTTCATTAAATTTCACTTACCTATTCAATTACTCTCTTTAAACTAACACGTCACGTGATGGGGGTCACGTGGTACCCCATCAAATTCTTCCCATTCACTTGGTCTCCATAAACTTACCATACTGACTTAATTTCAAGTCTGTAGCGCCACTACAGAGGTATCTATCGCGCTTTTAGAAAGTCACGTGATTTTCTAGCCAGCAAGTAGAAATTTTACATATATTTTGATCTTCAGGACAATAATCAATACAGTAAAAGATGAGTTACGGTTTCGGTTTCGGTCCCAAGAACATAATGACACCATACTTAAGTTATGCAGTAATAAAATATAGTATGTACAGAAATATTATGTATTAGGTTGCTAGCCAGAAAGTAGAAATTTGACATATATTTTGACCTTCAGGAAATGACATATTCATTTTGAAATTTAACTCTAAACATTCTCATAACAGCAATAGATGAGTTTCGGTTTCGGTTTCGGTTAATATCCAAAATAATATTATGGTAGATTTTTCGTAGGTAAACAAAAAAGCGTTGAACTTTGTTTTTAATTTTAAAAAAGTTTAATTGCCAAACCTTTATTTAAACACTTAAACCTAAATAAATATTGAAAGAAAAAGTCTTTAACTTGCTATTAAGACAAAATTTGTTTTGAAGAAAAAACCTAGCTTAATAACGGCGAAAAGAAATATATTTACATATCCGTTAGACACATTTTAGTATTTTGAATGTTAAAAATGTAGATATTGCCATTTAAAAGTTTAAAGGAACAAATATAGCTAGCCTATATCATTTTTTTGCTCAACTTTAACCTAACATCGAAAAATCATTATACTTTCCTCTAACTTAAATTTTTTTTTTCCCAAAAAATGTCAACAAAACATTGCATTCTTTCCATTCCACTTTCCAAAGTAAAAAGTAAAATTAGCACAATAAAAACAATAATTTCAAAATCAAACTTCCGAACTTTATTTTCTGAGAAATAGCATCCTGTTTATTTCATTCAATTATTAAACCATTAGATGAATTTACAGAAAATTTGTTTATAAAACGAGTTCCTTTTAAGAGGAAAAAAATGCTTGATGAAATCAATTTCGTTTGAATATGTCACTTAAGAAACTATGAAGAGTGCAAGCTCTACAAAAAAATGAACCGCATGAGAGAAACATAATACATGATGGACATAAGAAGAACTGACGGCCTGGTAAACCTTTTGCTTTTTTAAAAAATTATAAATAACTTTGGGCTTGGTATTTTTATCAAATTTGTAAATAGGGTAAAAATGTCAAATTGTATCTGATAATGAATATTTTTAAAATGGATGAAGATTCCTTTGTTAATTTTTTTTGTAATTATGCAAACAACTAGACATGATTAAATTTTATCAAATGGAATAAAAGTTTTTTTCCCAAAATGGTACACAACTATTATTTTTTTGCTAAAATTTAAATTTTATTGTAACTTTGAATGTTAGATTTTTAAATTTTACCTTGAAATTTGTTATGCACCCATTTTGCAAAATTTTGTAAGAATACAGTAAAACTTTCTTTTTAAATATATTCATCAACATCTATGTATTTATTTACAGTTACAAGCATGAAATGTTTGTTTATGTTGTGTGTATATTATAAGTATAAATTATATAAAACTCTCACATCTGTTATGCCACGAAGAAAAAGTCATAAAGAGGACTGTATGTTGGGTTTAACTGACCCAAAAACGATCATGTGAATTCTTAGGCATGTTTAAGAACTTAAAAACTTAAATATTTATACGGGTGACTGGGTGAATAGTTTTTGAGTGAATCTCAGACTTTTAAAATGATACAATGCCTTAATGGTATAAATTTAACAACAACAATATATAAATATAACAATTTAATATATATAAAAAATAGGGTGTCTAAGTTTTAGTTCAACATACTAACTTCTTAAATAACAATTTTAATTTTATTTCATTCCATCTTCTTTTACACTTTTTTGGGGTAAGCCAGGTGCCCTAGCTATTTTGGTGATTAAATTTACTTCAATAAAGATTTTTTAATTTTGTTTAAAGCTCTAGTTTACTGAGAGCCAGCGTAAGCAGCCTAAATTTTTAGTTTCAATTTTTTTCATGCCAAGTTCTATACTTTTAATGGGTTCAACCAACTGCCTTAATTATCTTAGTGGATGTTTGTACCTTATGTTTTTCGTATTGCATGTTGTGTTTGTAGCTGTACATGTCAAGAATGGAAAGGAAAAGCAGAAATGTAGATACAACCTTCCCATTCAAGCATGCTGACGAGCCTTGATTTCAGGCGAAACAGCTTTAACTACACATTTTTTTAAATATTCTTTTTTGTTAGTTTTGTCTGTTTATTCCGGTAAGGATATATTGATTAAAGTAGGGATAGCTTTTTGTTAGGGTTTAATAATGGTTGAAGAACACCTATTCAAGTAGACTTTCTATAATTATTATAGTATGGTAAAGTAATTAAGAAGAACT
>JAUELD010002562.1:0-13200 GCA_031471615.1 Aglantha digitale
TAAAGAGAAAAAAAAAGGTTACCTATCCGATTGTTAGCTAAACATTTTATTGGTAACCAACCATTAACCGGTAGCTTACCATTAACCGGTAGCTTGCCATTAACCGGTAGCTTGCCATTGCTAAAAATAAATAAAAATATTTTTAACAAGATATATCAATTTTTTTCTTAAAACCTAAACTCCCGTAAAACTTATAGCGTGACGTCACTGAAGTAATAACATTTTATAAATTTAAAGAAGAATTCTAATTCATAAAAACCTAGCGAAATAGAAAAGCATAAAACATAATTGTTAATGAAATGAATTTTCAATATATTTAACATTTTACAAAGTGTTCATATTCAAGATTTTCACTTTCTATATTTATTTATGTCACATGGTGTTGGCTGTGAAAATAGTTCGTCAAGTCAACCTACATAACCAAGTAAGCATCAAGTCGCACGTGAAAAATCCTTGAAAAGTCAATGGCTTCAAAAGCTGAAAAGAAAGAATTTTCCAAAAGATGAAAATATTAGAGCGTGTTATTCAGATTCTAGAAATTGAACTAAATCTAAAATAAAGAATTCGGTTGTCTGCAAACTTGCCATCTTCCGAGGCTTCAAACTCGTGACAGCAAAAACAATCAATATTAAGCCTTTCTACTCGACAAAAGCTACACAAGCTGTGTTTCCTACACTATCTATTTATGAATTTTGTTACGAAGAATAGGGACCACACATATCGCTTTTTTCTGTGTATGTTGAAGTTTGGCTCAACTTAAGTAAGGTTGCGAACCTGAAACTTTTTTGATAATTTTATAAATAATTATAAACGCCACTGTTTGAGACTACCGAAAAAAGTTGCACTTTTACTGGATTCTTTCATTATTACAATATTTGAAAATATTTTTATGAATTTTCATTCAGATTCTGTTTTCTTTTTTTTCTTCTATCAGCACGAAAATTTTTTTTTTTCATGGGACCTGATCTTTAAGAATCTAAAAAAAAGTAAAATCCTTCAACTACTTGATTAGTTTAGACAGTATTTTCTTAGCAATATGCATACTAAGTTTGAATATGAAATAACGCGTATGTTTTCCTACCACACATAAATTTAATTTATGCGCATAGACGTCACTGGAAAAGTAAAAACTACCATTTTTTTAATTAACAGATTTTAAGTTTATTCAAGGTTTATTTAAAGATATATGTAAAATATTTCGTTTGCCCACTTTGTCGACGGTATCCGATATCTCGTTTGGACTTTTACTGCTTTTCCTCTGAATTTTCATTTACTGTAGGCGGGTTGATGTTTTCTTGTTTCCGAAACCTTATATGGAATTCTAAGGGGTGCCAAGTGTTCAGAAGTAAAAAAGGAGATTTATCTGTTAAAACTGCACATGGCCTACAAATTACGTTAAAATTTTCATAAAATTTAGGCCAATAATAGTCATTATATATATTAAAACATATCAAGTGTTTTAAATAGCAAGTTGTTTGTACGCAAAAGAGTAGCTAACAAATTTTTTAGAAACATCAATTTTCATTGGAGCTTTGTCTTTAGTTGACGATACAGTTTTTGTTACCCAAGATTCCATACAGAATTTGCTCGCCAAAACTAAAAACACATTCTCCTTAACTGAGTATTTTTGATGTTTCAATATAATGCAATCTTAATTGTTGACAATGTTTAGCAAGTTTTTTTAGCGAAAATTTCCAAAAGTTTCATAATGTTTTAAGAACGATCGAATATACCGAGGAAAAGTAGCTGTTTATATACCTTCATAGGAGTATTGACTACTAAACTGTTCGAAATTGCCCGACCTCGTCTTTATCGAACTGAAAACGATATAATCGCAATTAAACCTGATGCGTTTCACATGTATTTATCGATTTCAGTTAAAGCTTTTAAACCTGTTGTAGGTATGCTGATATTTTTAACTGCGTTTACTTGAGCTTCGTTAGGATTTATACGTATGTAACAAGTCTTCTCGTGGCGAGAGTTGTGCACCAGACGCTCTGTTGTGTAACGAATAGTCGGTACGTATAAGCCTGCACCTATCTCCAACACAACAAGCGGATAGTCAATAATGTTTTGGTACCACTTAAGAAAACGCCGGGTTTGTTCGTCAGTACGTGAGCTGTTCCAAAAGCAATCACCAAACATTAAAATATTAGGTCGAACAACATTTACTTGGTCATCTATAACAAAAGCATTTACTGAATATTATGTTTTGTATAGGGATTTCTGCAGTATAAATACATAAGGACATTTTAGCTCTCTCAACAGAACATCTTCACAATTCTCGCAACATAGCATTTTCTAAAAACAGACTGATTTCCAAGACTACAGTTATATAACATAATTGCAACAGGACATTAAGCCATTAAGGACGTTAAACAAAAAATTGTGGCAACAGAAATTATACCGTACCTACATTTATTTGTGGCAATGGTAAAGAAGCTATAAAGGTTTTTTCATCAACATTAACTTTAAATCCAGGTGGTGTGCACCAAATTTCCTTCTCACCATTCAAATGTTGCAGATGATTAATACTACCGTGACACTCCACCACATTTGTTTTACTGAATCCAGCCTTTTGAAAATGTCCATCTACATTACTGGTATAAACAAAATAACCCTTTTTCAAGTTTTGAGTCCATTTTTTTAACAGTTGAAACCCATGGTGAGGTTCAGTTTCTGCATATAGATGGTGACGATGACCATAAAACCCCCATGCAAACTGTGGGTCAACTTTGAACCAATGCACTCTAGCAGTAAAATTTAAAAAATCTTAAAAAGAAGCTGGAAAAGGGGCACTTTTTTACATAGTAAGTCTTCTCTTCTCCACATAAGATAAATACATACAGATACATAATAAAAACATTTCAACTTTTCTTGAAATATTCTTCCAAATAATGTTTAAAAATTGATCAAAATATTAAAACTTACCACATCTGGCAGAACCAATTTCTTTCTTCTATAAGGTGGATAAGCCTTCCAAAATCCTTCAGGGCCACGGAAATCAGGTAAGCCAGAATCAACTCCTATACCAGCCCCAGCTGTTATAACAAGGGCCTGGGCATTTTGGATTATTCTAGCAGCATTTTTATATTTATCAACTAATGTCATAACATCATACACTATAATAACAAATCAAAAGAAAAATATGAAGCAGTGTGGGATGAAATAAGAAATCTATTAAGTACTGAGGGAAATTAAAGTTTTTACCAATATCAAATATTCAGGGATGAACATGGATAGAAAAACATAAACAGGGAAAGCGAAAAAAAAAACATTGAGAAAAAAAGCTGGCTATATAAAGATGCTATTTTGGGTATTTTCACGCAGAGATAAACCAAAAACTTTCTTTTTTACCTTTTTTTTTCATTACCATTAATCTCTAAACCGTCAAAAACATTAAGAGAAACCATTCATTCAGACTCAACTAAACCATTCATTTAATAGAAACAACTGAAAATATAATCTTTCTTCATTTCCCTTTTAAGTTGAAAATATAATAAACATAAAGTGGAATGGGTTAAAATGTAAAAGTATAAACCCTTTTGTTTGGGGCAAAAACATTTAAAAGAATACACAATTTGTCCAATTAAGTAACATAAAGAAAGAATGTTTCCTCATTTAAGAAAAGGTTTCCATGGTTTAAAATAAAAACAGAAACCATGGATTGCTAACAGAATTCTCGAGATAATAAGTAAAAAGAAACGATTTTATGGGATTTTATGCAAAAAAGAGATAAAGAAAGCTATCAAAAATAAAAGACTTTTAAAAAACAAACTAAACTATGATACAAAAAAAAGTAAAACTGAATATTTTAAAACCTATTTTATGAACTGTGGTCGAAATAGAAAAATGATATGGAATGGCATTAATAGTCGTCTATCAGGAAAGAAATATTTAGAAAATATATCATGCATTAAAAATGAAGATAAACTAGAAACTGATTTAAAAAACATTTCTGATACCTTAAACCAATATTTTAGTACAGTTGCTAACATTTATCTGCTTACTTGATAAAGTAGTACTTTAGATGTCACTAGTGTAAAAAGATCAAATTGATATGCTAAATGAAAACAAAGCTGATGACATTTACGACATGAACATTAAACTTATAAAAAAAAATTATCTCCAGTTCTCTCCCCAGTTTTGTGTGAAATTTTTAACCACTCTTTCAATATTGGCAATTTTCCTGATATATTGAAACTAGCAAAAGTGACACCACTATTTAAAGGTGCTGATATAACTGAACCTGGAAATTTTAGACCACTAACATTTCTTCCTATATTTGATAAAGTTTTTGAAAATATTATGAAGAAAAATTAGTAGCTTATTTAACTGACAGTAAAATTTTAAATGATATTCAATTTGGATTTCGAAAAAACATGTCAACCTCAATGGCTTCTTTGAAAATTTTGCAAAATGTGTTTTGTTCTTTGGAAAAGAAAGAAACTGCTTGCTGCTTATTCCTTGATTTTGCGAAAACAAAAATTAAACTTCAAGGGAAAATCACTAAATTGGTTTAGGTCTTATCTATCAAATGGATTCCAAGTAGTCAAAATAGGGCCAATATTTTCAGATAAAGCAATCATGAAATATGGAGTTCCTCAAGGTTCGGTCTTGCGTCCAATTCTGTTTTTGTTTTTTATTAATGATATTTGTTACTGTGTAGAGAAAGGAGACCCAACCTTGTTTGCAGATGATACATTTTTTATTTTACAACAATGTATCAGTAAAATTATTGGAACAAGATATAAACTATGATCTGTTCTTTGTTCACTTATAATGAGATCTCTTTCTTCAATCTTTTTTTTATTTTTTTATTTTATTTTTTTTTAAAAAAAATTATCTCGTACTTGTCCTTTTAGAAAATTTAAAAAAAATTATCTCGTACTTGTCCTTTTACTTTAAAAAGAAATGTACTAAAACAATAAAAAAATTCCTTTTGTTGCATTCATTTAAATTTAGAGATATAATAGTATATTTTTACAGGTACAATTTAAAAAGGTTCTTCCTGTGTTTTTACTTTGTAAATATTTTTAGTTTTGTTTTATCACTAGAATACATCTAAAATAATCTAATAATAATCTAATCTAAAATTTAAACAAAAACTTTATTCAAACATCTTAAATTTACCAATTCAAGATTTTTCATCCTGATCAGTTTTAGGTGTTTTCCTGTTAACTATAAAAGTCTAACTAATATTTTTTTCTACTTTTATTAATAATTCAAGTTTAGGCTACAAAAAGTACAAGGAAAACATTTTCGCACTTAAATTCAATTCATTCATTATACTATTCAATTTCAAATGTTTTCAAGGCACTTACAATTTTTCTTGCCTTTCTCAGATTCTGTATACACAAAAAATCACCTTTCATCATTTAAATGTCTTAAATAGAGAAAGAGTTTTTGAATTGCTTTTAATATTAAAAATATTAACTAAATTTTAACTTTTTTTTCCTTTTTCACTCTTTCGATAATATTTCATAAATAATAAAAGTTTGCTCCAACTAAAAGATGCACATCGAATCAAACTTAAGTATGTACTATGTTTACATTAGAATCTCTTAATCTCTTCTTAACCTGCGGCATATATTGTATATTAAGTAAACCTAAGCAATATTATGGAATTTCACCATTAAATTATCAGCCTTTCCTCGTAAATTTAAAATTTCTTAACTAGAACTGATGGCTAAAAAATTTCTTGTTTTTTATAACCACTTATTTCTTTTTAAAAAAGTTAATCGTGATCAATTTAAGTTCGACAAGAAAATATCAAATAAATTTCAAAAACTCACATCAACAAAGGATTTTTGAAGATTAGGGTAAAAAATATAGAAAATAAATAACATCACTTACACCAGGAATGAATCTTTAATGAAAAAGGAAAAAAAGATTCTAGTACCTATTTAATGGAAAATGGAAAATCTCCTTAGTTAAAATTGCAGATACGAATTTAAAGATAAGACTAAAAATTAACGATAGAAAAAATAATTAGTTGTACTGTAATATTCGAAAGAAATCTCTTCTAAATAAGTACCTTTTAACAGCTTCGAAAATGTTTACAAGTTATGAGTTTAGCTACCTTCTTCTACTGTATAACTTTTTTTGCTTTTAGTCTAGACTGTATTGAAATATTTCATGTTTCGTTTCCGTTCTTGTTCTAATGGGGGGGTTTTCCCCGACTTGGTTTTCCCAGGTATTTGATTTGAAGGTCATTATTTTATTAGCCTGAGAAAACAATAATCAAAGGAGAAGGCTTGAAAATATTTACTATGGAAGGCTAAAACCAAACACGGAAGATATTTTTTAAACACACGTATGCGAAATCTTTTACACGAGCTAAAACAGTTCAGAATTTTAAAAATAGCTAAAAACTGTGATTTTATTTCAATAAAAAAAGATGAGGCAATTAAAAGGAAAAGCAACAAAAGAGAATGCGAAGATGAAACGTGAAAGAAGAGAAGCATTCAGAGACGGTCATAATAAAGTTATGTCGGTAGCTGTTCCAGTTTTACTTGGTATTCTTGCTTTGATCATTATGTACGTAGTTGCAAAGACAAGCAAAGTCAAGAAAGATACGTAAAAAGATGAAACGACGCATTGTTAATAATTATTGGTAGAAACGGTGCCAGGTTAAACATAGATATTTGGTAAACTTGCATAGAAGTCTTTCACTTGGACTGTGTATCCTCTTTATTTATACGATGGGGAAAAAAATATTTTTAATACAGATGAGTGCTGGTAATATATGAATAACATCTAGATATCTAGATGTCCTGGAAATATCTATGCAACAGTAAACAAACAACTTCCTCAACTTTTTTACTTGCTTGCTCAACTTAAGCTTTTTGTTGGAGATAGGATAACATTGGGCTATTTCATTTTTACTCCGGGATTAGGAGCACATTTCCAGGACTTCTTTTTTAATCTCATTTTATAGACACATATCTATATAGTTTGGATTTTCCAGAATCAAACAGCCAATGAAGATTAATTCCTGCCAACTGAGAAAAAACTCCATATAATATCAAAATTGATAAATGCTGTTTCCAGGGATTTCACCTAAAACTTTTTTTATTCACTCTATTTTATTTAAGAACAAGTATTTAAAAAACTACTTTGATTTGATTTAATCTGTACAGTTAAACATTGAACTCTTACAACAATCAGTGAAATAGCCTATTACAACCAGAAACACACTTGAATTCATTTTCTTATGTGTTACGTAACTTATTGAGGTAAAAGAGTTTTGATAGTTTATTGAATTTCATATACAGTATATTAATAACACTCTACTCAGAATATAGACCTTTGCCTAAGTAAAATTCTTCATCAATGATGTCGACAAGATCTGGAAAAGACCTTTGTCAGTGTACTCGTCTTTTGTTCCTAATAGCTTTTATTTTGAAATCGGATATTGATAGGATATTTTTACTTCAGAATGAGAATTTTAAAAGCTTCTTTTCTTCTAACGATTAAAGTATTCTGAAGTAAATAAACAAGTGTTTCTTTTTTTCTACATTGCTGTTTTTTGCTTATTTCAAACTAATAATCTTTCAAATCATTATTTTATAATATTAGGGAATTGAATGAAACTAAGTAGGCTTTATCATATGTTTATTTTTTTGTTTTTGTTTTTATTACAACTTTTTTTTTCAGTATTATATTTTTATATTGCTTAAAATGAATGGGTCAATGGATTTAATAAATAATTTTTTTTAGCTAAAATAAAGTTCAACTGTTTTACCACTCTGATAATTTTCTTTTGATACCCCTCACTTTACTTTTAGCTTATTTATAAATTATATAGCGAATCTATTTCGTGGCCAGTATACTGCAATATGAGACAAAATATTGCCAAACAAATCGTCTATGTCCTTGTTGCCACATCTATCGCATAAATAATGTCTAACATAATTTCTTGTGTCTTCACAAGTGCACATGAAACTTTGTAGATAGAAAGATAAGTTACTAACAAATTGAATACAAATTCTGACATATTTTTTTCAATCTCTTACTAGATCCAAGCTCTTCATTGAAAATGCCTAGATCTAGAAACGGACAATATATTTTTTCGGTTAAAAATATTCATTACATGTTATTAATGATTAACCACCTGAAAAATTTCATGTTCAAAAATCCATATTTTTTAAATAATGTAGTTTATGTCATAAAAGTTGCATAATATAAGTTTTTGTCCCTCTTTAATCTGAAAGAAACATGTTTTAACACCTTGGTGTCTCTTTAAAGTAAAAGTATAGTAAAATAAATGTTTTCTAGAAAAGAACTTAAATAATTTTTACTACTGACCATTTTTGAATTAACCTCTACCATGCCTCCATCTAGAGTATCAAGATGGACAGAAAATGGGAACTATTTATAAGTTATAGCATAGTGTAACATTAATTATTATTACTACCATTTAAAGATAATGCATATCAACTAAAAATAAAAGAACGACTACATACAGTTTGTAAACATCAAAAATAACGGAATATACTAGCTATGACGGCTATTGAAAAATGTGGCGGCTGTCGAAAAATAAAATATATCGTGTTTGTTTAAGGAGTGACTTTTAAACATAAAATAAATGAATATCAAATCTTGTGAAGGTTAGGTAAGGACTAGTTTTTATCAAACTAGAGAAAATCTTTTAGAAGAATCGAACAATACATCATCTGCCAAACTCAAAATGTAGATGCTTAGCTCCCATCTTGTGTCTTTGTTTATCTTGTTACTCTCTATGTTTTTTGTTTTTTTCTCTTCCCACATTCTTTTGAGATTGTTATTTCCGATTAGTATATAAAGCTATTTTATTTTTAAGACTTGTTATTGTTTTTGTAACAGTTTTATCACTATAACTACTATGTTTTGTAAATAATATTTCCCTGATGAAGATGTAGAGTGAATCTATGAAACATGTCGCATTATCATTTTAAGTATTAATTTTGCAAAAATAAACAACACGCTATGTAATATCAGCAATAAACAAACTAAGTAAAAGTAACTAAACTATATAATAAGAGTGGGTTAACGAAGGCCTCTTTATTGATACTGAAAAATAGCCTAATATATTGGAAAATTTCACTTGTTGATAAAATAAGGTGAAATGTATAAAATAAAAGATAATCACATGTATAGTAAGTGTTCGTTTGTGTAAAAAATATTTAAAAACCAACCTCGTTCCCAAGATAAAACTTAAACTATTTTGAAGCTTTCAGAAATATGTCTTTGGAGATACTGTGTAGGTTTTACCTCGGAATGGAGTATTGTAGTACACTTGAAGACAAAGGGGAACCTTCTTTTGTTTTGAAGAAATTATGCAGAATAATCGAATGTTTAAGAGTTTTTCAACTAGCTTTTTGCTTAACGAACTCCTTGCTTGTTAAACATAGCAAGATAAACATGCCCATTCCACCCCCTTTTAGAACAACAACAATTAATGAATTCTATCATTTGACGATAAAAAGTTTTTCTAAGATTACAGATTTATCCGTCTGTGGTATTGTTATTGTTCTTAATAAGGTTGAAGTGAAATCTTGTTTCACAGACGAGGATCGTCAAAATGTAAATATTATGTGAAAAAATTTTATTAGGTAAACTGATCACCAGTTGCATGGTCTTTTACTAGAGCTGTAACTAAAAAATATCTTTGCAGTCTTGACTTGACCCTCCGAAAGTTACATATTTTAGAGGTCATGTAGAATGTTGTATTGCAAAAACTAGATCATAATATACATAGTTTGTGATGTTAGATCAATAAGAAAGCACGAGTACCTTACCTAAATAATTTTAGGGCAAGCAAAACATTAAAATAAACTTTTTAGAAATTGATTTTCAGAATAATAATTTTCGTGTGAAATGACTTAAGAAGCGTAGTATTTGTTATGTTGCAATTGAAGCAGTAGGAGGGAGAGCAGTGCGTTCATATTCAAGATAACTATCATTTAATAAAAAACAAAACAAGATGCGTTTATTGCACAGTTTTTTCTCTTCTCGATAATAAAATCATTTTTACTATTTTTCACCACATTCGCTGTTAGTTGAGATGAAATAAAGCTTCTTAAAAAGCTCTATTTGTTGACTATCGGATTAGCTTAGCGTTTGTTTTTGTGTCCATATTTAATAGTGATAAACAAATACCTAAAAGGTGTGGTTTACAAAAACCTAAAAAAGTGATATACATATACCTAAAATATGGGACCATTTAGACATTACGATTAAAGAATACGCATAATAACCGACTATTTTAACATTAAGTTGTCTTCGATTGTTGACATCTAAAAAGATGGCAGTGAAATGGTATCTTTCTATCAGTAAATCATAATATAGATTGAAACTTGTAGACCAGGAGCCTACAACGGAGAATTTGAACGTCATTTCCTCAAAAGGTTTGATCTATTAAATATGATCGCAGTATAATGGTATTGTAAATTTTTGAATGTAAGCTGGTCTGTTATTGGGGGAAGTGGAGCACACGGTCCTTTTTGTAACCCAAAATAATGTATTGATTTCAACATGTAAGACTCAAAGATAAAACTTTACTAGGGTGTTCATATAGTTTCAGTAAGTGGTTGGAGAAAAAAACTTACAAAATATGATGGGGGCAACCTTGGGTCAGACCCCTGGTAAAATGACCCAAATTGCCTAAAAAAACCTATATATGTTGTTTATGTTCCAAAATTACCCAATTTGCATGAAAAACATATGCACCTAAAGCTTTAGATTTACACCAGGCGTTCAGGATGGTATATGTATTGAAAACATGAAATGGCTTATATGTGTGGGGTGTGGTTGTTTAATATAATAAATTTTTGATAAATTAAAATAATAAAAATTATGGAAAAAGAAACCTATATAATATATACAACCATGCACTTTAGTTTTCAGTATTTATATCTTGTTGTTAAATTAATACAATGCATTATCGCCTGAATTTTATTTGTGAAATGGAGTACTGAGAATTTTCCAGAAGTATTTGTTTTATCCAAAAAAATGTATCACCTGTCACAGTTTTAAGGAAGCAATAAAATAAAGATTTAAGACAACAATAAAATAGTTTTTAAAAATAGCATTGTTATCTTAAAGACCAAAACATGTTCAAGCTTTTGTGATATTTTACCAACATAGTACTTGGTGTAAAAGTATAATTAAACTAGAAAAATGTACATAAATACATGCTCACGTGTATTGGAACTTTTGTGCTCACGTGTTATTTCATTTTACGTGTTCACGTGTAATTCATCCTCCAGGTATTATTTTCGTTTTTCTGTTGAAATCTGAAAACATCTTTTTTCCTAAGGATTGATTATCTTTATCGTCTTCCTAGTATTAGTTATACAAGTTAGTTCGAAATGAAGAAGATAATTGCTTTCATCGTATATAGTAATAGGCCTTGCGTGTAATTCGAATAGTTGCAGAGTTGTCCACGCACTTTAATCTAAGATAAAAACCTATTTCACTCTCTATTATGATATTTTTTCTAAGTTGTTCTCATCCATATCCTTGGTTTTACCTTTATCGGACGTCTTGTTCTGATTGGTCGCCCTATAAAGCTAGTATTGAATTTTTATTTTTAAACGACTTAATAAATAAACTTCTTTTTCAAGAGGAAAAATAAATAATCTTCTTCACTTCTTCTTCCACAACTGGTGAAACACCATAGCACTTTTATGTTCTTAACATTCTTGGTGCACGCATTAAACTTGCTTAAGTTTTAAGCCCTTAAATCCTTATTTATGGATTTTATCTGGATTTCAACCTTAATGCCTAGGTATTAGCACTCTATGTTGCCTATTGTTTTTCACCGCTTAGAGGGGTTTCAATTCAACAAATCATGTTATGCACTAAACGCAAATGTCTTCAAGCCTTCACAATTCCAATACACTACCCACAAAATGTCACGATCACATAACATAGTTAGAAATCGAATACCCATACGAGACAAGATGAGTTTTTTACGATTAAATTCGGGTTCTATGATGGTTAAAATTGGTCTTCCCAGGATAAAAGAATTTTGAAGATTTGAATACATACGATGAACTAAAACAATAATTCTTTGAAAAATGATTTTAGACCGTTGTATTTCAACGGCAAATCCACAAAACTTTTTAGAAGCGCTCAAATTGTTGATTTTCTATATTCTGATGAACTGGATACTTTTTTTCCGTTGAATGAAGTTGATGTGGTCGAGGATGGTACAGTTCGAGAACTGCGGTAATATTTTTACCGACAAAGTTTGTACCGGTTTTATAAATCTAAGTCGGTTTTATCTTTCTAAATAGAGTGAAATACCCAAGACACGTTGGTTAGGCATGCATTAGTATGCTTTCAATATTGTGTGTGACTGGAGAGGACCAGTGCTAAAGACCTAAGTATACAATAAGACATTTAAGGAGAGTAAACATGTTGGCATAACTTGTCTATGCATTTGCATGAGCATGTAAAAGATGCAAAGTAAACTTTAAATTTGGCACACTTAAAAAAAACACCGTATAAGTACAAAAATCAGTTCAAAACAAGTTTATGGCAAAATTACACATTTCAATGATCCATTAATATAAATCAGTTTCTTGAGGGCAAATGCAACTGTTTTGAGGGAACCACATCTTATTTCATAACTCTGTAAACTCGTTTACGTTAACTTGTAAACATTAGGTTAGGGACCGTTTTTTAATAACAGAAAAAAGAACAGACAAACAGAAATCGATCTTCTTAATATAAAATGATACTCTATAAAGCTTTAAAACCAATAAAATCTGTATTAACGCAAACCTAAAAGGGACATGACTTCGGTTTTATATTGAAATACACTTTCCTCGTGCAAAATGGCAGTAGTGGTGGTGTATAGTTTATAAAAAAAATTCTAGAGAGAATAAACAACAATAATGAACCTACAGAATAACTGTTGAACGCATTTAACATTATCATGTTATTCATTCTGACTAAAGAACAGAGATCTTTCAAAGTTAGATGCAGAATAATCCAGCAGCAAAACTTTCGTGACGCCATCACTAGCTTTAATAAGATGATAAACAAAATGCGCATAATTAGCATAATTAAAACAGCGATCAATAACAATAGTAATCAAAATGAAGAAAATAACACTGATGACGAAATCACACTTTCGTTAATACACCTTCCCCCACAAGTTATATTTTTGTTAGAGGGGATATGACTCATTATGTTGAATACTTTTTG
>JAUELD010002784.1:0-15474 GCA_031471615.1 Aglantha digitale
GAGACCCCAAAAGATCATAATTTACAAGCTTTAACATTTTCTACGTACAAGCATCACAATACCTTAAAGTTTTTAGTAGCTGTGGCACCTAATTCAAATATATTGTATATGTCACCAGCTTATGTGGGTAGAATATCGGATAAAAATCTAACTAATGACTGTGGTTATCTTGATATGATTCCTCCATATACAACTTTAATGGTAGACAAAGGATTCATGATAGAACCTGAATGTACAGCTAGACGTATTACGCTATATGTCCCACCTGGTAAAAGAGGAATGTCACACATGGGAAGCGCTGAAGTTAAAAAGACAAACCGTATTGCTAAAATCAGAATTTTAGTTGAGCAAGTAATTAGAAGATTAAAAACATTCAGAATTTTAAATACTGAACTCCCTATTTCATTGATCCCAATAATTGATGACATACTGGCAATTTGTGCTGCTGTATCAAATATGAAAAAATCAATTTACAAAGACTAAACTTACGAAATATAACAATATACAAACTTAAACTAACTATAAACATAAAATACTTTGTTATGTTATATATTATCAGTAATATATTATGTTTTATATTATGTTAAATTTTTTTTCGTCTTAAATAACTAAGTATATATCTTAAATTGAATTCAAGCGCAAAATGTCAGGGAAAATGCATTGCGTTGTTTGTTTTCAAAGAATTAGTAAGCTGTTATTTCAACTTGACTTTATCGCTTTAACTTTAATGCTAAAAGTCAAAAATATATATCAAAATCAGACACAATGAAATACCTCTGATATTTATACACTTTAATTTTGAACCCACTGATTATTGAAAATCATTAAAACTTGTGAATAAACAGCATGTTAAAAGTCTTAGACATTAATACTGACAGTACAGTACTATTTAAAAAAATATCTTGTTCTGGCGAATGTGGTGAAAACTTTCTTTTAAAACTACTATTATTAACTGCTTCAGATGAATTTGTTGTTGCAATATTTTTATAGTGATCTTTTTTAAAAACAAAATTGGACACAGGACCTGATTGCATAGTTGTTCTTCCTCTAGGTACATTCCACTTTGCTAATAAATCAGTACACGAAGGTTTAGTGAGGCCATTCATGACAGCAGATTCAACACGAAACAACATCCCAGCAATGTGATTACAGGCACCATATAATCCAGCTGTACAAGTACAATAACATTCTATAAATGTACCACCAACATTTGTCATACTATCTTTTTCAATAATACACCATACATCATACGCTTTATTATTTATACGTTGACTAGGTGTACATTTACATTTTAAGTAACAGTATTTAGTTAATAAATTTATTTCATGGTAATACACTGCTTTTACCCAGCCACAAGAGAAATAACGATAACCTTTTCCTTCCTTATATTCATTTAGCAAATGCTTCATGAGTTCGGTTGAAGTTTTTTTTCTTTAAATATTCAGCAATATTGTAAAAATATAAAGATGGCCATTTCAGCATTCCTCCCTTACTCTCATTTAACTATCCAGAAGACAAACTAAGTGTATCTGGTAAAGCTATATTATCAATTTTCAATTTATTTTGATATTCCTTTAGAAGGATTCTCTCCCTGTGTTCTGCATCTAGATCACTGATTGCATTTTCTTCCCATGCTATTAACGCTCTATAAAATAAAAAGAACAACAAAGTTAAAAACACTGATTTAATAATATAAAACTGGAACTGTATATAAAAATATTTTTAAGTAACAATACTGCTTCAATCATAGTTAGTAAACATCATTTACGATGTATATAAAATTTTATAGTCAGTGGAGCATCTCTTACCGAGAGCAAAACCTCTAAATATGCAAAGGCACATATGTTTATAATACCGTGAAAAATTAAACAAAAGTTTATGATTTTAAGTGGATATTTTTAATGAATAAATGCCTCACTACTAACTAGTTCATCGAAAGAACCTTCAACTGATTTTTTTCTCACAGATAAGTAAGATTTTAATGCTGCTATACTCCACAATTTAAAATTTTCGAATGACATTTCCATATTTCCACTGCTTTGGAAAATATTTTTATATAATATATAGAAAATATATATAGAAAAGATATATAATATAATATATAAAGAAAAGATATATAATATATAGAAAATATATCCATATTTCCACCGCCTTTAGGAAAATATTTTTACTCGAAATTTTTGTTGCTAAGACTGGTTGCTATGTGACGTCAAAAATATTTAGAAAAGGTTTATGCGTGTATTGTTGATGCTTGTAGTTTTTCTTCAAAATTAGCAAGTTTTTCTGATATATTAACAGGTGAAGGTGATGTTTGTGTCTTACACAGTCGTATATACACAGTGTTTGTAATATACTTACAGGTAAAGACGATTTATATGTGTTTTATGTACCTGGTGTACGAGTTTTATTTGCAGGAGAAGGTTTATTTACAGGTGAAGATGCTGCAGTGAATTAAATCGAAGGTGAAGCCGTTAGCAGTCATTCATATTTTGACGATACACCAGATCTTTGTGAACGACGTATTTCTTTTTAGTTTTGCGAGGAATCCATATTGATATTTATTGAGGATCCCTTATACCGCCTAGACTTCTTTGATGATTTTGAAGTTCACACACACACAGTGATTAATAAAAATTTCAGTGTTTTTAATGAAAAATGTAATGGAACAAATTAAAGACATATCATACTTCTTTAATCTTTCTGAAGGAAGACAAGTTATTCTTGAAAAAAGTATTCAAAAGCAATGTTCTGAATGTAATTTTTTTTTTTCTGATGTTTGCCGAACATGATGGGTTTCAAGAATCAAAGGTATGGATGTTTTTAGTGAGTTTTATGTGAACTATATCTGTAATGCAGACACATCTTCTAAAGCTCCTTTCTATTTAAAACTTTTAACATCTTTTGATTTTATGGTAACCATGACTATTTTTAAGCATATTTTTATTATGACACTTCCTCAAACTGAATTGCTACAAACAAAAGCTAATGATATTATGGATGGCATTCATTTGATAGAGTCATTGAAGCCTGTTGCTTCTATTGTAAGAAACAATGTTGAGCAGTATCACCTTAAGTGGTATCAAATTGTTAGCAAAAACACTTATCGTAAAGGAAGAAAGTCCAAGAATATCATTACGACAACTTTACAGGACAATTGTGCCTTTTGATTCAGTATTTCATACGGGGTGTCACTATTCCTTTACTGCAGTACCTGAATAACTTATTAAAAAATCATTTGTAAATCTATTATGAAGTTCAGAATTTAAATGGTCTACATTTAAATTCTGAACTTCATAATAGATTTACAAATGATTTTTTAATAAGTTATTCAGGTACTGCAGTTATACCTGAAAAAATGATGCGACTTGTGTATGAAGGGCAAATCTCCTGGAAAGAGGAATTAAAAAGTTTTCTAGCTGTTATTTTGATGATCTTCCTACTTTTGATTTAATTACGATTGATCATGAGCTTGAGCTCTATGAAGAGTTCCGGAGGAGTTATAAAAGTTCTTTGCCTAATAATGTATCTAGTACGTTGAAATTTATTAAATTTACTGGGTTTGAAAACATTAAAGTATCACTTTAGCTACACTTCCAGTTACATCTTGTGAGTGTGAAAGAAGTTTTTCAGTCATGAAATTGCTAAAAACCAAATTAAGATCAACCATGGGTTCAGAAAGGTTGAATGGTCTTTCCCTTTCATATATGCATAAAGAGATTGTTCCTACTATTTCTGATGTTATTGCTAAATTTACATTTAAACGAAGACGGTAAGACAGGGTGGCCACTATTTCTGGAATTCTGGAAATCATGGAAAAGTCATGGAATTTTATTTTGCCTGGAAAAAGTCATGGAATTCCTGTTTTTTTCCTTAAAGTCATAGAACTTTTTTGGTTTTGTTTTGTACATTTTTCTGTGTCAGTTTAATTAACCAATTATTGTTTTGATAAAATATTGATCACATTACTAAATATTAGCTTTATTTTAGAAATAAAAATAGTTAGGAAATAGAAAAAATGTCAAAAATGAGTTGTGTCTTTAATGATGAGTGGCTTAAAGATTTGAGGTTTTCTAAATGGTTAACGAAGGATAATACAGTTACAAAAGCCAGATGTGTTTTATGCCGGTGTAGTTTTACCCTTATTAATATGGGCATTGGAGATGTCATCAGTCATAGTACAGGAAAGAAACATATTAGTATATTTGGGAATGTGAAACAAACTGTGAACTTCTTTCAGTCTGATACTCCAACAATTCGAGAAGACCCAGGATCGAGTTGATGAGTTTTTGTCTCCTTACTTAAATGCTAATAAGAGTTTCTCATCTGTTTGGGACGTATGTAAAATTATCTTCACATATTCACACAGCCAGTGTGCTGTTGAACGAGGTTTTAGCGTAAACAAAGAGTTATTAGTCGAAAATCTACAAGAGACCTCTTTAATTAGTCAACGCATTGTTTACGACCACTTGATTACAACCAAAAAGGAGGTACATGAATACAAAATTTGCCAGGAGTTAAGCAAAAGCTGTAAACTAGCCCGTTCTAGGTATATGCAAAGTTTAGAACAGAAGAGAGAAGATAGTGTCTCGGACAGAAATACAAAAAGATATTAACGAAGAAATTAACAGCATTAAAAAGAGAAAGTTTGAAGTTGAGTCATGTGTTGTCTCTTTGAATGTAGACATTGAAAAACTAAGTAACCAAGCTGAAGAGTCAAACTAAATTGAACTATTAGTTAAAGCGAATGCTTTCAGAAGAACAGTCAAAGAAAAAAGATTATTGATAGACCAGTTGGACAATACTGTTAAAAAACTAAAACAAGATCTTGCTAATTAACTTTCTTTGTTAGTTGAACAGTTAGTTTATGACTTGACTTATGACTTTTGGACTTAGACTTTAGATTTTTTGTCTTTGACTTGACTTTAGATTTAGTTTAGTTGTAAGGATTATGTTCTGAATTTTATTTTCCACATAAATGTAGTTTTTAAATTTTGAAAACATTGATTACATCAGAAAAAATAGTATCTCTTTTTCAACTGGTTTTATTTAATGACTTTTGTATTGTTTTGATCCTTAGTACTACTCTATTTTTATAAAGTTGTTTGATCTTGTTACGGGAATAAAAAAAATTGTTTTAAAACCGTTTAACTGTAAGTTTAAGGTCATGGAAATTTGAAGGAAAGTCATGGAATAGTCATGGAATTTTGTTTTTAAATTTGAGTGGCAACCCTGTAAGATTTCTTGTATCATTAACTTATGCAAACTAGTCTTTATTTCCAACATGGGTTAGCTGTCTGTGATTTTGATTGTTTTTTTTAAGTATTATAATTCAAAGTCATGGCTTTATTCATAGAGATGCTAACTGGTTTATAACCAATAGTCTTGGTTATTTTAGACAGTTAGTTGTCTACAACAATTTTGTTGTAGCTTGAAACTTAATTGGTGCTGCTCAGTTAGAGATAATAGTTTAATCATAAAAACTTAGTTGGTTAATTTAAAAAGTATAATTTTCCTGTTGTTATCAAAGAAAGTCTTGATTGTTTATTCTTCTTGAACATTTATTTGTCTTTTAGGTGAAGTTCAAAAACATATAGCTTGCGTTCTCGTCGCCCACTTTGTTAAGTAGTCTGTTATCAGACTATGAACCTAAAGCTAAGGTAATTTGGATTTTCTTTTATAAATATTAAAAATGATTTTCCTTGTTGGTTTAGATTAGATACTAAAATAAATAACTTGAATGTCTTCAACATCAAGAGCTCGTTCTGAAAGCAAAAGTGAAGCAGGTAAGTTTATAATGCATTTTCTTATATATTTCTGTAGTTGAAATACCTCTTTGAATTTGTGTGCAGCTGAATGATTGTTATTCGTTGTCTTTTAGAAATTGTACAGAGGTATACTCGTACAGAAAAAGGAAAAGGGGATAGTAACGGTAACTTCTAATTATTTATATTTTAATTTAAATCATTTCTTTCACATCGTTACACCTTTCCTTCTGTTGTTAAAGATATCTTATTTTGATTTGACTACCTATTTGAAATTCAACCTGATGAGTATACAATAAAGTCTACCAGACAACCAGCTGGATTGTATTTTTTGTATATATTTCTCTACCTGTTTTTATTTTTTATATTTCATTGCCGTACATACCTAGTTTGCTATATTTCTCTGAAAGTTACTGTTTAATCTGGCTGGTTTACACAATCAAAAGTTTGGCAACAACCCTCTGTGTTAGTTCTGACCCCTTATTTTATTTTAAAAAGGCAACATACCCTATTGCTTAGCAGAAATTAATTAATATATGTATGTCTATTTTTATTCAGATGTTGTATGCAATTGGAGAAACACATGTAAGTTTTTTTTATAACAATGTAGTAATAATTATATATAGTGTGGTTGTGGCTTTATTTATGGTAGTTAAGACATTAAGACACATAAAACAAAATAGAAATCTCGGTGTAGTTAAGAAATTTGTTTTCTACCAACGTATTCGGAATTTAGAAAGTATAGAAAAGTAAACGATGGGTTGACAGGACCAAAGGCGTTTTAAGTGTGGAAACGTAACGGCTGCAAAGACTATGTGAATTACAACGGCGGCAACAACTCAAGCGAAAGATAGAAGGAGAGAAGAAAGAAGGAGAATATAAACTGAAAAAATTGGTTCCACCACCTGGCAAACAGTTTTCTAGTAGAGCCACTATTGTGAAATATTACTTTTCAGGGACATTTGCCAACATAACTTTTACAAACTAATCACTTTTGTATGTTCGTTTTTCAGTCGCTTAGATTTAGATTGATTATATTAACTTAAAAGTAAAGATTAAGTTGGTAGATGTCCTATTGTTGCTTAAAATTATTTTTTCTCTTCTAGTCTTTCGTAGATTTTGCCGCTGTTTTTTGTAATTCCCATAGTCTTTGTATCCAACGTATTTCTCCACTTAAATTTTTTTCTAATATCTTTTGTTATTTTGTAAATGGTATGTTGTTACTTTTCCATATATAGTTTTGTTACAAGTTTATATATTTATTGTAACTATTTTTTTTAAAAGCTAATAAAAAACTTACCTAAAAAGGTGCCTAGAGTTGGTTTATTTGCTAACGCCTGTTGACACGCCCCAACAAAGAGGCCTTCAAGATTCAAAATTCAAAGCTCGTTAAAAACACTAAAAACTAAAATGTCACGTGACTTCTCTTAGCATGTGACCCTTTCGTAACACGTGACATTAGAAATTTTCAGGAAAAGAGACTTACCATAAAAAAATCCTGTATCCACCCCTGGGATGAGAAATCCATTATCCAGGATTGGAGAACTTTACGACCTTGAAAATGCATTCTTGTATCAAATTTTTTTAGCCATTCTTCGAATAATTTTGATGTCATCCAAGCAGTTCTATAAGAATAATATTCTACTGGTAAGATTTTTTTGTCAATTTTTGATCGAGGATTAGAAAATTTCCATATCACTATTGGCTTTTATTTCTCTCCAGTTAAACTCGCACAATGAGCAACAGTCATCCTCAACTTTGATTTTTTGCCGCCACTATATTTCTTACCTTTGAAAAATAAGGTCTTGTCTGTTGCTAAATGAAAAAATAATCCAGTTTTGTCCATATTAAAAATATTTCTCGGTTCATAACCTTGGTATGGTATTTTCTCTTTCCATGCTTGAACTGTTTCATTATCAACGTCTCCACTTTCTCCACAACTAGTAACAAATGAAATGTAATGTCGTTTTCTAAAACTTTCTAGCCATCCAAGCTTTGAAAGCATTATTTTTATGTTTTTTTGCAAAGTAAAGGTCCTGATATACAGCGTGCGGTGACATCTTTAAACAATTCCCAACATAGGTTACTTCTTCATTACCAGTAAGTCTTACGTTGCTTTTTATGTCAAGAGAGCCATTGCTTTCAAATTCAGCTTGAATGTATTGCGATTTTTGATGATAAGCACTGCTTGTGTCTTACCGATTCAAATTGAATTGCCTACTTCCTAGCACTCAAGTTTTGCTTTTCATACACTTATATATATAAGGTTTAGTTTTTTCATCGTGTTTTACAGTATGGTTCACAACTTATTACAATATTTTATTATTCAAATTTTATGTCAATGAAATTGTTTAGTTTCTTAGAATGCAAAGAAGCAACGTTTCGAAACAAAAAAAACACATTTGAGAAAAAGGAGTAGTTTTGCAGCGACGAAAATAATTTTCATTGATTTAAAATATTATATAATATGACTGGTTTAATTCAACAAGAAAGAGATACATTAGTCAATGAATATCAGCAGTTAAAAGGTGAAAAGGGATGGCATTTGGAAAACACTACAACTAAAACAGTTTTTCATGGAATTAAAGGATATCATCATTTTGGGGTTCGACCATTAAAAGGAACTTCTATGCTTATGAGGTATGAACGCAAACCTGATAATATTTAAGATGAAAATGCAGTTAAAGTCGTTATTCCATCATTGTAGGAGCAGCCTCAAGTAAAATTGAACCGTGAAATAAGAAATGGATCTAAGCGACAGTTCTTGCGTGACAATGCGGGTAAAACAGTTGGAAGAGTCCCGAGAGATATAAGAGATATAAGCACTATTGTTTAACATGGTTTTCAACAAACCCAACAATAAATTTTAGTGTAAATATAATAGCTATATCTTTGACTCATTTTATCACTAGCGTCTTAGCGTATTTCGCCGCTCCTTTTTAGTGGTCTTTGTCGCAGCTCTTATCAAAGGTTTATGTCATATCAAAGTTTCCTGAATATCGAAACAATTGAATGTATAATAGATTGGTTACTTTTATAGTGTTATGTTATCAACGCTATTTTTTGACGAAACTTTCTGTTTCGTATTAAGCTTTGAATCTAAATTATCAACGGTTGTGTTCACAAAGTTGTATAAATTCTTCTCGGAAACCCCTTTGATAAGTAGCCCGAACAACTTCAAAGTATATGATCCTGTTTACTGTTATCTTTATTACATAACGGTTGGCATTGCAGTTTGTTAAACCGTAAATAAGAGTATCTTTTCCTGTTATTGACAATTTATTGTTTTATAAATCTCATGTTTAACTGTTATTTACCTGTATTGCAATGCTGTTAACAATTACCAAATATGTAAAGAGTAATAGCAGTTAGTTACAAAGAACCATCAACAGACAATAAAGCAACAATTATCTTTGAAATAAGTTTATTATTATATATCGTAATCGACATTTTCCCACGAGTAACACGAATGAAGAACATTTAAATAAACTTCAAAATTCGAGAACTGCTTTTGTCGGCAATATAACAAAGCTAATAAATAAAATTACCAGTTTGTAACATGAAGATTGTCCGATAGAAAAAGTAATTGTGTTAAAAAATCAACTAGGGACAATTTTAGACAAAATTCAAAACAATATAAAGATTTTGTAAGTTTATCAGATAACCCTGAGAAAATCGAAAAAGCAATTGAAATAGAATTTAAACAAAGCTTAAGAGTTCTAGATTTTAATTTTGTTCATGAAAAACAATCAAATAAATCCGATAAAAAGAGTACATTTTCCCTAAACGATAACGAATCAAGAAAGTCAAAAAGTACATCTAAATTGCAAAGTTCAAAAAAATCATCTCGTTCTTGGAGAGAGTCAACAATTATCAGTCTTTAACTCTGTTTTATTTCTGATAGGACAGTATAACATAAGCTGTAGGTTGAAAAAATGTTAATACTTTTTTCACTTTTCGTAGTTTCATATTTTCATAATTTTACAAAACTAAATATTTGGGGAAATTATTGGTATCTATCGAGTGGTTCAGGTTAACAGTTTCATCATCAAGAACTAATGGTTGTGAGTAATTTTCAAGCGATTTGACTTTGTAATTCTTTTCATATAAAGAAATAAAAAAAGCAAGATACATCTCATTTATACGTGGTGGTTTATGGGGTCTTTCAATGTAGCGATCACTTACAGTTTTTTGAAAAATGACAGATGAATCACTGTCAAGTTCTTTCAAGATCAAGTTAGCTGGTAAATTTTTGTTCACAATCTCTACCTTTGGAAAAGTATTTCTAAGCCACAATTCAGACAATGTTAAATAAGCACATTCTTGTACTGGACATTCCCTATTGGTGACATATGCTGTAGCGAAATTTTTCATTTGTTCAAACTTTGTGAAATTTGACTACTTAGCAACTTTAGCAGCTTCAGACATTGATTGGTTAATGGTATCTTCATGTTTGGACATATAGACACAAATATAATTAATAACTCCAAAACTAGATAAAATTGACTATCTCTAGATCTAGATTTGTTTGCCAGCTAAAAAGCCCTTCTGTAAAATAGTTATTTATTATATAACATGAATTGGTATTCTTTTATAATGAATTTCAAAATCCATAGAAGAAGACAATGACAAAGCCTGTTTATAATCTGAATAGGATATTTCTAATATCTTTAGTATATCATATATACTCTTGGGTTTAATGAAATTATCCTTTTCTTTTTAAAGGGTCTAAGTTTTCTTCAATGTAACCTCTAACACACACATTTAAGGATGTCAGTTTTTTTGCTCATTAATCTTTTCTTTTCCTCGTCAGTGCCGACAAAAGGGGAAGAGATTATAGTTCTAGGAGTAAAATAAGGTGGAAAATTGAATCTACATGTCTTATTTTTATGTTTTTTACATGATTTTGAGTGTGAATGTACTTGATATGTTGTAACACACTCATACAATTTTGGAAGTTAGTCTTTATCTGGAACATTTACTTCACAGATTTATCAACAAAATCAGCAAACATTGTAATTGTGTCAATCCTCAACTTTGGTGCGTTCTTTATTTAAATGACACTGTGAATATGGGTACTACCTCGTAATTGGAACTAAACACGTATCGCAAAATAAGGTTTGACCTAAAGGACCATTTATGATTTAGTTTTAAAGAAAGTTTAAAACTCGATATTAAAATTGCCTTGCTAAAGTTACCGGATTTGAATTTACTATTTCACATCCTTGCTTGTAAGATAACTTTTCTTTTTCTGCATGCTGTTTACTTATTATAAACACTAACTCATTGCAATGAAGGTCAGCACATGAAAGAATGAGAAAATATGCTGTTAAACCAAAATTCCTTACCATTGCCATAACGTCATTTAAGAAAAAATTCCAATAACTCGGAGTGCCTGTAATATTGGAAAGTAATTTGAAGGCCTTTTCATTTTGTATTAGAGTATTAACAGTTTCTTTATTATTATTTAGAAGCCGACCAGCAGTAAAATTAGCAGGTATTTTTGGCATTGCAATACTTATCTGTCACATTATTCTCTGTTGTTGATTAACAGACTGGGCAAAACATAAATAATCATTGTCTGATGTCAATTTTTGTGAATAATTTAATAACCTTTGATTGAAATACCTGTTTTGACTTAATGGGATGTTCTTTTAGATGTGTAGCCATATTTTCCAGTTGGAAAAAGATAAGGATGGGCTAATTCCTCACAAAATATCTCTGAATAAATATGTCTGAACGAAACTGATTTAATAGATCTTCCTCATCATCATCAAGGTTTTTATCTTCAACATTAAAATCATTACTCTTAGTATCAGAAGAAGCGTTGTCTGAGAATAACATGTGTGAGATATCATTCGTCACTAATTCTATATCAGAATATAAGTGATTATTACTTTTTAAAAATATTAAGAAGTCCAAAAGGACAGATGGGCGTATTGAATCATAGTATACATAACAGTTGTATTCAAGTTTCTGTTTTAATTTAATAATAACAACATGATTAGAATCGTTAGGCCTTGGTTGTTTTGAAACGGTATCAGGTGCATCTAAAGGTACATTACTAATAACACCTTTAGTTTTTTTAAATTCACCTCGTGGCATTGTTACAACTTTTTTAAATAATAAACGCCTGGCAACTAGAACTTTCTCTAATATTCTCATATCTTTAATTGTATCTGGTAAATCATATGTTTCCAACTTATAACAGACAGCTTGAGCTGGAATATCCCCCTTTTTGAAAGAAGAATCACATGTAAACAAATATATTCTTGCCCGCTATCTGTCAGAACATTTGCATAATGAAAGTTTTCAATATCATCAGGCTACCTATTCTCATAAAATATCTTAATTGTTTGAAGAGGCAGCGATAACAGACAATGCAAATATGGAAAGGCTCATCTCGTAACTTTTGGCAAAATATTTCAATGTAAGACAACTTTTTATTAGTTACTTTTTTCTACTTCGGTGGAATATCATCACAACGAAAAGTTTTTGAATTTGCCTGTTTTTTTCCAATTAAATTATGTTCAGAATTTTGATGCCTATGCTTATTAACTCTATAATTAGTTTGATAGTTTATAAAGATATTCTGAATTCTCACAAGTAAGACATTTAAAAAATTGGAACTGGAACCATAAAGATACTTTAGAACACACAGTTAAATAAATACGTTTTAAATAATTTTTGATTTTAAAATGTTTTTAAATTTAAGAAGAGTTGAGCTACCACTGTTTGCTGGTAAACCTTAAATATTTTTACTATGCGAGTCAAAGAGATAAAGGCTTTTTTGATGAAATTTTATCATAAACACTGAGCCATTCATAATTATTAAAGCCCAATCAGAAATTTTTAGATTGTCTAAAAACATACTCTGAAAAAATGAATCAGAATCAACATCAGTGAATAAAAGCTCTTATGTGATTTGAAATTGTGAAAGTATTTGACAAAATGAAAATGTTGAACTGGGGAAATCAATGCTTTGAGGCAGTTCATCAAAGGAAAGATTGCCTGTAAAACCCAATTTTTTATAAATACTGTCACCGTTCTCCAATACTAAGTTTAATTGGAAATTGTTCCATCTACTTATAGATTTTATTGTTGAAAAACAAATAGCAGCGAAACTGTTTATAGCACACTGACTGCCTGCCATGTCGGCAAATTTTGGGTCACCTTGATGAAAATCGCCCTGAATTGTTTTTAAAACTCCATATGGCAAACTTTCTGGTAACGCCATGATTGGTAAGTAAGTAAATAAGTATCATTTATTTAAAGTCAGTAGAATTTTACAATAAATTCGTTTCATAAATTATAAAATTTGGTCTAACAAGTCAGTTTGTCAGCAAGTCAGTTAGTCAAAATCACCTTGCTCATTTAATAGACAAGGGTCAATAATTTAGAAGGGTAGCATGCAACAAAATGTAAAATGAATATAAAAGAAGTCTTTTTTAATGAAGGTTATAGTACTCTGAAGTCCCTTCAATCAAGGCTTCCTGAGTCAGCAAATCAGTTATGCTGGTCAGATTTTGCTCATAGATAGTAGGAAGCAAAAAATACAAAGTAAAAAAGATAAAAAGGAAAACATAAAATTTTTATTCTGTTGTCTTCAGTTCTTCAGGAAAGGATTAAAATTTTCTATTCATTTGACAAGTCAGATCATGCGTGACCTTTTTTCTTTTAATGTATTTGGTGTCACGTGATTATTGACCAGTTAGAAATACGGAATTAAGCTAAATTTAATTTGCTAATTGGTGTCATGTGACTAAATGTATATTTTAGCCTATGTTATAGCTCTCGGTTCTCTAGCGTTACATCTAGCATTACAAGAAAAAGACATCCAGGGAAAACAAACTACCTTACTTCGTGGTAGAATAAACTTAAATAAATATTACAAGTGTTAGAATCATTTACAACAAACATAATCAAAATCATCGTAACTGTCATTGTCTCCTTTGATATCTGTACATGCAGCGTGATACCATTTGCTACATTTGTCACACTGCACCGAAAACTCGTTAACTTATATTTGCGCCCGCATCTTCCACATATATTTGATTGTTTTTTTAGTTTATTTGATATAACCAAATTTTCTTTCTCTTGCTTTTCAAATCTTTTATCTTCTAGCAACCGAATTGCATCCTCCCCAGATAAGTGCTTTAAAGATCGCACCTTTTTTTTGTGGATAGTGTATCTTTTTTCGGTTTTCTAAAAATGGTTGGTTTTTTTAATATATTACCTAATGTTAGACGCAGATTTTTTTTTATTCCTAAAGAATCTATAATATCTTGCCTTGTTTTACCCCAACCTGTTTTTATAATTTCCCAGGCGTGATAAATGATGTCAGATCCTTGGAAATCGAAACCTTTTTCCAAACGACTTTTGAAAAGTTTTAACTCATTTTGTGTCAGACTATTTTCTAGGGAATCTTATGACCTCTTTACTCAATGCGTTTCTAATGGATCTCCATCAACAACAGATTCGTTGTTTGTAGTATATATCGTCGAGTATTGCTCCTCTGGTATATTCACTTTATATGCAAATGAGGGAAACAACTGGTCATCATTTAAAAACTGCTGCTTAACAGGCCATATGCCTGTAGTTTTAAACGATGATAAGATTACATCCCTTTTGGCTGTTTTGTTGAAAGCATTTTTAAATAACCAAAAGAGGTTTAAGTAACGCATTGTAACGTATTCGTAAAATGGGAACACTCTTTCTTCCATTCCGTTTTGAAAGTTTAAAAATATGTACTGTCACAAGTCTGTATAATGTGTGAAGTGTGCGAAGGTAGATTGTATAGAACAATATCATTTTCGTTACAGAACTTACTTATATCTAAGTCTATGTGCGACCCATGACCATCTACTAAGTGGAGTGCTCGAGTGTCTTTTACGTATTTTATAAATACATTTCCAATCCACGCAAAAAGTTAAAAGGAATTTTCTATCTAACCTTCATCTGTTACACCGAAGCAAAAGTCCTTTGGCAACGATAAGGTCCATTCTGGGTTTATTCGTTTACCTGGGTATATTATATATAACGGTATAACACTTCCATCGGCACAAATACAATGTAAACTTGTAATGCTTTCCTTAGTATTCGATGTAACATTTGTCGGTCTTTTTATAAATTTACCCTGAATTATTATTTGTGTTGTGGATGCATGAAGCTGGCATCCAGTCTCGTCGGCGTTAAAAATTTGACTCGGTTTTGAAATATTATAATTTAGCAGTAGTTTTTGATATTCTTTGTACCATGCACTTAACGATTCTTTCAAACAGCGCTTAGCTCTAACTTGTTCTAAGGGCTGCGTATGACATCTTTTAAGTTCAGGGTGTCTATCCATAAAAAGGTAAAACCAAGTTTTGCCAGGTCTACTGTTATTGAATTCTGGAATATTAATTCCAGTCTGTGAAATGTATCGAGAAATAATTATGTATAATGAGTAATATTTATCTTATGTTTTTAAAATGCTGTTGATTTATTTAATATGTTATAACTGACTTGATTGTATTAAATTATAATATTTAAAAAACTTTTCAGTAGTGCTGCATTAAAGAAATTTCCCAAAATCCTAATGTTCATATTGTTATTTATGTTTATGTTTATACAAATAGTTTTTAACCTATATTCATTTAAGGTGAATCTTAACCAACAATGATTATCATTTTTATTCATTTAACAATATATTTCAGGAATTTTATTCCCATCA
>JAUELD010002895.1:0-15458 GCA_031471615.1 Aglantha digitale
AAATATTATATACACACAAATACGTGCTTTTTATGAGACTGAGTGGTGTGTATTTGTTGTTGATATGGCATACAATATTTAGGTTAATATTATCTTACTTAGCTCGCTTGACATTCAATTTTGTTCACATGAAAGCGTAATCATCATCCCCACCCTTCCTATTCTCAATGACAGACTAGCGATTCAAAAGTTAAAACCAAAGCAAAAGCATAAAACTATGTTAACTAAATGATAAACATGACCAATTTTATAAAATCATAATTTTTTTCTTCAATGATTTTTGTTTCTGAGACTACCTAATAGAAGATAGGTAGCTATGCTTTTAGGCATAAGTTGATTAAAATTATATTGTCGTAAAGGTAAAAGAAATTTGAATTGATTTTTCTTGTCTATTTTAATTGTTAGCTATATCTAGCGTTTGCACAGTTAACTTTGTAGCTGAATATGACTTACCAAAATGAAAAATATAAAAGATGAAAATCACCAAAAGTCTTCAAGTCAATGGTAAATACATAATTTTTTTTTAAATTTATAATAAACTTCAAGCTGTTATATACCTATATACATGTATGTGATATACATTTCAATATATCTAGCAATTTTGAATTATTTTCATTTAAATAATAGATCAAAAGGTTTCTGCTATCAAGTAAGCTTGTAAAATTCAAGAATTTTTTTGTAAATTTGAGTTTTTGTTCATGTGTAAAATATTGCTTTTTTTAGGTCTTTGAGTAACTCATTTGAACTTGAGTTCTTATTATACGATGGTTCTCCACTGAAATTGATGCTTCCCAAATCAGCAAATTTTTGTGATTTTTATCATGCTGTTTTAAAACAAAATCACCACAATGATTGTAAAACATGCAAAAATCGCCAACAAAATACATCTCTGTATTATGTAAACAGACAAGGTCAAGGTATTTTTATTTGTAATAACATGTTTTTGTTGGTTCATTGTGTGTATATTAAACAGTAAATACAAGATTTTAGTATTATCAAGAAATTAACCATAAAAAAAAACATTAAAAATCCCTTCTTTTAAGTTTTTTGAAGAATTCAATACTTTCAAGATTCAGATTATTCTTCAGAATTTCTAAGATATATATCTTATGTGTTCATATTTATTCACACTAAACTTGAAAATTATATGTACAAGGTCATCAAACTGATTTATATTCTGAACAAAAATATTTTTATTAGTGTTGTTTATCTCAAGTATCAGAGTAAAGGTATTTCTTCTTTAGAGAGGAGTTATAAGATATTTTTGGTGTTTTGAAAACGCCTGTTTCGAAATTTAATTTTGAATTTAGGTCCCAGTCCCTTTCAGGAATATTTCAGCAGGTGAGTTGTAAAAGACACGCACCAGGAATTTTGCGCGAGCGACGAGAGCGATAAAATTTTACAGTTTATATTTCTTATAACAGGCCTGATTGTGCATATTCACCTTGACATGCTCCTATTTATGTTTAGATACTCATATAAAAGTAATCTCTTACTTTTCATAAACTTGTCTTTATTAAGTTTATCATTTTGATTATTGCTAATTATTCTAAAACATTTATAACATTGTTCTTGTTTGAAGATCTTTGATATAAAAGTTCACACTTTTTAAAATTATTCACGTTTAAATCTTACTCTGCATGCTTTTCCGTAAAGTGTTAACATTAAATATAATAACATAATAAATTTAAGATGGAGAGACTGTTAATAACATTATTTTTTTCACTTAATATATTATAGACTCTAACGTTTTTTTATTAAGAAACCCTTGCATTGATTTCAATAAAATCAATTTCAATGAGACAACGAAACAACGTATGGAACTACATTTTTATAAAACGCATGCTTCATGTTAAAATTTTTTTTTTATAGTTGTAAATAAACAAAATCTTATTTTTGTTTTCCAAAACTTGCTTCATACCGTATGACCAGACCTGTTATTAACAATAATGATATAATCTCTATCTATTTACAAGATTTTCAAAAATTAATAGCATATAAAATTTAAGAGATATATTTACAATTTTTTTTGCTCATTTATAAAACATATACAGATCAAGTTTGAGGCAAAAAAAACTAAAATTAGAACGAATAAAACAAAACAACAATTAATGAGGTTTTTTGTAAAATATGAAAATTATGACGCCTAAGAATTTGTACTCTTATTGTTTTAGAATATATTGCGAAAGTTTGATTATATTTTTGAAGCTGTCTTTTTTATGACTAAACAAACAAATAGTGTTGAAATGTCTCTACATTCTATTAAAAAGTAAAAGTTTATGAAAATAAAATATGTTAATGTGTGTTGTCAAGTAGCTTTTTGCGTGAGTGATAAAAAGCTCTCGTCAAACATTTTGCGCGTGTGTGGGCGTGCGCGAGAGCGATCGCTCGCGTCTCCTGAAAGGGACTGAGGTCCTAGTAGAGTGTATGCAAGTGTTAGTTTTCTTTCCACATTAATATAGAGTAACCTTATATCAATTATATTGTTGTAAAAAAACAATTCTTATCATGATAATTTTCAATATACTGTACTACCAAAATGATAACAAATTTGGTAACATCGATTCCATATCACATGTATTAAATACTTAATCAAACAAGCTTTATTTGTACTTCTTATAGAGGTTGCGTATAGTTTCCGGACAAATAAAAATGTCCATTCTCTGCATTTTCGGGTGTTCTGCATATTAAGGTCAAAATACATTTAAAATGGGTTGGATGGTTTGCGAAGTGTCATATTGTGAATACTTATATGTTTATGTATTTTATTTACTAGTCTGAGATATTTCAATCAGTAACAGTCAAAATGAATTGGGCTAACTAAAAAAAAGAGAATTGTATTAAGTGCACTAAGTCTTTGTTTTTTCTTCTAAATTCTTCTTCTTTACATGAAAATACTTTAAAGCCTTTTTATTTTTTATTTTTCAATTTTTATGATGGGACATGATGCGATTGAAAATCTAAAAATTAAATTACTGTTTACAGGTTTTTTTCTTCAATACGATGAAAATGTTTACCAGTTTTATAAAGCGCAATGCAGTTTCTTCTTCTTAGCTGAAAACAAATCAAGCATGTCAAGAGTAAGTTATATCTGGTCATTATTTTTTTGATGTATGCCAACTCCTATATCTAACATCAAGTTGTTAGTTTTCAATGCGACTTGCTAGTATTAAATAGACACTACTATATGAGTTTTTATAAACTTGTTTATAGCTCAGAGGGTATTATATTTCAAAGTTGAAATTTTAATGCTTATTTACATTTATACCTAGGTTTTTCTTTTCTATAACCTTTGGGACAAATTAATAATAGGCAATATTTATTAGTTACTTGATGCATGTTATACAAACCTATTTTAAACCTTATTTTTCTTTATACAGAAATATTTTATGTTCTACACAATATATCATTTTATATATATGTGTGTGCTTTATTTGACATTAGTATCTTTGTGTTCACACCACGGTCACACCCTGTTAATTTAGTGCACAATAATTTAGGATTTTGTGCCTATTGTGCTAGACTATATTAGCCTCACTCTAATTATTTATGGTTAAATGTGGGAAGGTTGACCCTGACACTATGTTGCATAAGTGGGACTTTAACACACCACCTAAGAATCTTAAGCCCGATTTCCTAGCCATTAGACCACATTATAGTTACTATATTTATAGAAAATCATTATATTTATTATCAATTAATTTATGTTAGATATTGAAATTACTTTTATAGGTCATCACATTATTTTTTCCAGATAATGATAATATATCTTATCCTGTGAAATTAGATATTAAAGCAAGAGAAGTATGTTTACTCAAAAATAATTATTGTGTCGATCCGTTTTTTGGTTGTTTTGTAATTAAATAAATGAGTATATTTGACATTTTTATAATTTTTAACGACATTGAAGCTGCTATCATAATATATTTGTGTGCATTGTGTTTTTGGTGAAAAATAAAAAAGTAAAAATTTTGATATAAAGAATAAAATTATCATAGCTGGATGAATCAATGATAATTTACTTAACATGACATTGACTTTTTAAAAAAAAGGTCATTTAATAATTCTAACCTTGTTGTGACTTCAGAAGGGTTAGTTTTTCTTGGAATCAAAGCTTAAAAAATTTATAAGTCGTATGGTTTAAAAATTATATTCCAATTTTTAATTTATTCCAAGCAACCATGTACGGTTTTCCTCTAATAAGTTGAACATTAGATTGTCTTAATCAACAGTGAATAAATATAATATGGTTGGATTCAATAGTTTTGATTTACTTAAAAGGGATTCCAAGGTGTTAAAACATGTTTTTTGCTTCGGATTAAAGAGCATCAAAAACATTTTTATTTCATGAAAAATGCTCTAATTTTTAAATCTCTTTTATTTAAAGCAAACATCTTCTAACTCCTTAGAATCAAGTTGAACAATTTGCTTCTACTGATGATTGTGTTTTGAATTTGAAATGTGAACGATATTTGAACAACAAGAAAATTATAGTTACACTTTTCATTTGCATTTATTTTCATAGGTTCAGTTTATTCCACCTTTTCAAGAAAAACTTTTATCGCTTAAATGTAAAAATGTTGACTTGATTTACAAAGAGAACAATACGTCTGAAGGAGGTATTTTATTCCGTATTTCACATCTTGTAGATATTTTCTTGCTGTTCATAATCTTAATGCAGTATAATACTTTTATGTGTAAAATTGCAAAATTGTAATATATCAGGGATAATATTTTTATTTTTTGTTTTTGAACTTATTTTTATATATTGCCAAAAATACATCTTTTTATGCGTATCGATACAAAGTTTAAAATACATTTTTTATCGAGGGAGTAATTTTTTTCATTAAATTTATTTTTAATACTGTTTACACTGTTTTCATTTTTGAATTTTTTTTTGAAAGTATTTCAATGATTTATTTTGCTTCTTTCTTCAATTATCAGTATTAAATATAGATTTATTTTATTCTTTGTATATTCAGTGTTAGTTTTACCTGATGACTTACCAATGAAACTTTATTATAGTAAGTAACTTTGTAAATAGTAAGTTACTTTATTATAGTAAGTGACTCTGATATTTTAGTTTTATAGTAAAGCTTGTTTTGTGCATCTTAAAAAAGACGTATTCCATTTTCCAATTGAATTCACGAATAAGCATTGCATTTGTTTTATATCCTGATATTTAGCTTTTCATCTACTATATTTAAAAAAACTAGGTAAAAACCAGTTTTATTTTTGAGTATAAAAATTTTAATATATATAATTTCTTATTTTAGATGAACTTGGCACTCCTCTTGATGATAATGGTAAGATTATTTCCTTCTACGACAACAAGATTTCTTATTATACTACTGTGAGTTGTGACGAAATTATTGCCAAAGAAAATTCCATTTCATAAATTTCAATTGGTTTAATTAAAGCTTATTTTTCAGTTAAAAACAATTATTTTGTAAAGAGTATCGAACATGAGTAAAGGACATGTGTGATATCCTTCATAAAAAATATGAATACAAACAGAGATAAAGAATAAAAAGTCATACTTAGTCATAAGAATACTTCTATATAATAATAGCGGTATTTTGTCAGTCTATGTGACTGTGTGTACGCATTCTAAAGAGCGTTGTTATTTCGTTTTTTCTTTATTTTATAGTTTAAATTAGGCTTTAAAGTTTTAATTTTTTTTAGGTATAAAATAGATAATTTTATTGATTATTCCCAAAAACACTTGGTAGAAATTTGGCGAGTTGTCATAAAATCAAAGTTATTTCCCTTGTGATTATAAGAAAATAAAAAGTTTATTCTTGTATATTAATCATAAAAACGTTGTAAAAAAAACAAGGAGTAAAGAAGTTTTTATGCCGTTTATTTTTAAATTAATATTTAACCTGGCGTTCGACACCGGGCCTCTCTTATAATTCTCACAATGACAATGACATGTTTGTTTAAATCTTTTAACTGGTTGCTTACTTGGTCAAAGTTTCCTTTTGCTGCCTTGTTTAAAAATTAAGTGGTTGAAAGTGTTTGTGGGACAATTACGATTTCGCAGTTTTTATTGGACCAAATTTCTTTCAATACATCAATATCCTGTTCATTGAAGGTATCCATTATATTCATAGAGTGCTGTTACGCTGGTATTTCTTTTTCTTTTTTTTTCCAAAGAAGATTAAGATCATATCCTTAAATAATTCCACAAATTTTTTAGTGTTAGACCAATGGTTTATTGTATAATAGAATTTCTTTTTGGAAACTAAGTGCATTTATTATTTGAATTGGTGTGAAATCACCAGAGAGCTAACTCCGAATGATGTGGTAATTTGTCATTTGTCAAATGACGTTCTTTAAGCCTTTAAAACTAAATGTGTATTAAAAGGCACTAATCTATAAAGAAAATGCAGTGTCCGCTAAAAAATAGGTGTTTTAGTGTTAAATTTTTATTGTTTTTTAAGAGGACCCTCTTTGGGACTAGATTAGAGCTTTATTTTCCAGTATTTAACATTTTGGTATGTTATGCACCATAACTTTGTCAGATATTTGTCACAGAAAACCATAGTTTTTTTCAGCTGAAAATTGAGGCGATTGATATACTTTTCCAGTAGTCCTTTTCTGTTTTGTCCAATTGAGCTTCTTTAAAACAGATCTGCTCCAGCCATCTGTTAACTCTGGTGTCTCACCTAACTCTTCCAATAAACCAACTACTTGGTCCGACAACACCTGTAGCAATACAAATACCTAGTCACCTATTAATGTCACCACCAGGATGACTTGTTTTAATCGCAATGTCTTTTACTTTCCTTAGCATATGTCTTGTCTCCTAATAAATAAGGTCTACATTTAGGCCTCCATTTCAACCTTACTTATCACCCTTATAATTGTGTTAGATTGTTTCTTGTTACTACATTTCATCGCAAACTTCTTGATAGCTAAAGCTGTGCAAAAACTATTAGCATATATGTTCTATCCACTATCTTCTCAGGAATATCTTTGTGATAATTTTTGTGGGCGGTTATGACTTCTTGATTTCTTCCTCAACATAAGTTAACTCTGCGAGCGTTACATTTTCAGTCGATAAACCAATTATGCTAGTGACAGCAATCTCTTCGTTATTTTCTTTTTCTTTTGAAATACTGAAATTGTTGTCTTTATCACAAAAAGGATCAAGTTTTGTCGTTGAAAAAGAATAATTGAATGTTTCGGCGGTCAAGACGTTATACGAATCATCAGCAAAACTTATTTCTGTTAGACATACTCATAAAAGCAATAAATGACGGATTTTTCTCGTGGTGACGAAAATTATTGCTGACGATAAAATTCTAGTCGATAAAGTTTTTACCGATGACCTTAAAACCTTTTTGCAACCTTTGCATATTGCTTTTGATATTTTCTGATATATATATATATATATATTTATTGATTGACCTTTGTTACCTGACGCCTTCTCATGACAGTACAGTATGGTAAAAACTGTAACTAACAAATACCAGATGTTAGGTTTATGTTCCAAGTGTCTACATCTTTTGGTTACGTGTTGTTTTCTTTGTTATTTAGGAAAGTTATATTTCAAGGAAAACACGTATCAGCCTGAAGAATCTACTGAAGAAAAACATCTTTTAAAGCCTGGTAAAGAACGTGTAAGTCACAATTGTTTTAAAAACTAAATCTAAATACTAAAATACCACAATGCAATATTTAATTGTAATTAATTTATGCATGATAACTACCATAATGCAACATTTAATTAAAGTTAATTTATGCATGATAACTACCACAATGCAATATTTAATTGTAATTAATTTATGCATGATAACTACCATAATGCAACATTTAATTAAAGTTAATTTATGCATGATAACTACCACAATGCAGCAGTTTATTATAACTTTATTTAGTATAACTATATAAGTTTATTATTATTGAAAAGAAAAATTGATTTTTTAACTACCTAAGATCTAAATCTATAGCACGTTTTATTTGTAATCTTCAGTAGAGGTATTGTACTTGACAATGAGACAATGCACGAAGATTAGGATTAGTTGTATTCATTTTGAACTTGTAATAATTTCTTTTATGGGCGTAATGTAATATATTTTCCTTACCACTCAGGGCGTACGAAAACGAGGAGATATTGCGCAGCAAAAAGTGCTGCAAAATAGAAGAACTAAAACATATCTTTGTGCTGACGAAAAAGCTATAACTTTATCTACTAGTTTTGAACCTAGAAGACTGGTCTCGACTGATGTCACTGATTTTGAAACGATTGACCAAGCTATTCAAAAAGAGCGAGGGGGATTACAGTTAACTGCAGAAGTCTTATCCTCTGGCCAAGGTATCAACAAAGTCATACCTCAAAGTGAGGACGAAATATTAGTGAGAACTAAATCAGTTTATTTCGATGAAAGGAAATCTGACGAGTTAAACTGTGTGCCTTCCTTTAATGATGACTTCATTTCTATTGAAAGCCTCGTTACCATAAAACAAGAAAATGTAGATGTCAGCAAACTGTATGATGACTTGTGCATGGAAAGTTTAAGTTCGGAGTATTTTAGTTGCAATGAAAGTTATGATTTTGGAAATTGTGGAAACTGCACTGCTGAAAATAACCCTAATGTCAATAGTGTTGGCTGCACCAATGAAAATATCCCTAATGGCAATAGTATTGTCTACACCAATGAAAATATCCCTAATGACAATACAGTTGGCTATACCAATGAAAATATCCCTAATGACAATAGTATAGGCTGCACCAATGAAAATAACCCTCATGACAATGCTTTTGTCTGCACCAATGAAAACAACCCTAATGACAATAGGGTTGACTGCACCAATGAAAATATCCCTAATGACAATAGTATTGACTGCACCAATGAAAATATCCCTAATGATAATAGTGTTGACTGTATCAATGAAAACAACCCTAATGACAATAGTGTTGACTACACCAATGAAAACAACCCTACCGCCAATACTGTTAGCTGCACCAATGAAAACAACCCTAATGACAATTGTGTTGACTGCACCAATGAAAATATCCCTAATGACAATAGTATAGGCTGCACCAATGAAAATAACCCTAATGAGAATACTGTTGGCTATACCAATGAAAATATCGCTAATGACAATAGTATAGGCTGCACCAATGAAAATAACCCTAATGACAATACTGTTGGCTGTACCAATGAAAATATCTCTAATGACAATGGTATAGGCTGCACCAATGAAAATAACCCTCATGACAATGCATTTGTTTGCACCAATGGAAACATTTTGAGTGACACTTCGTTAACTGGTGACCCAAATACCTACTGTGTTTTGACAACTGATCCTTATATTGTCAGTAATAAGATGAGTATAGGCTCTGTGATCAAAGCTGGTGCTACATCGTTAAATGAAAACAGTATCTCTATATCACGTAATATAACAAAAAGTACTTCATGTAATCTATGCAGATTTTTAGACATTAAACCAACAAACATATCTTCTTTATCTCAATTACAGCAAATCTCAGAACAATGTAAACTAAATGATAACAACTGTATAACTGGTGTATCTTACATATGTCTGTCAGGTATGCATTTAAAGTATGCTGATACCCAATGGAGGGCTGTGGATGGTTGTTATATAGGCTGCTACCTTGAAGAAGGGGCATCTGATGAAGAAATCAACCATGACGAAGCCACGCCTTATATACAGCAAGCATCGAAATTGAACCAACAGTCTTTAGAATTGGACAATGGAATTGTTTGCACGGTAACAGCAGGTAGCCGTTCTCGATGGACAGTAAAATCAAAAGATTTGAGAGGTAGTAACGAAAAAGGTGCTTTGAATTGGGATGAACATCAAAATCTATTTGAATCAAACCCGTGTTTTGATAGTTTTTATTCTGACAACGGGACGTTGTTATACCGTAATAGTATAACCGGTATAATTCCCGTTCCAAGTTTAAATGACGTCCGGGTATCTGTTAATAAGACTATTACTTCGTTTGCAAATAACGTCACTTCAAAAATAAAGAAGATTTATTTGCTTGAAAACAGCTATGACAATTCGAACGCTGCGAATTTGGATGTAGTTGCTATGAACGCACGCTTTATACAGCCATTGAAGTTATGTTTACGTTTGATTTCGAATAAATTTAACCAATCAAATGTATTTATCGGTGATGATTCGAAAGATGCAGATTTCGGTTGGTTAGCTCGTAATCATTTATGTGAATGTATAGCAAGTTTGTTAAGTATCGGCCTCCTCCAAGATAACACCCGCTTAAAATCACTGTTTGGCAAATTTGAAAAATTAACCCTCTGGAATTTAACTAAAGATTTCTCTTTTTCATTTGATAATGAAGATTTCGTATTCGAAAAGGAAATTATGAATGTGATTGATCAAAGTATTTATTTAAGGAGCGATCATTTAAAGTTTCGTTATTATTTTTGCGACTTGTTAAATCGACGTTCAAAAAAGACTGGGGATAAGTTGATTGTTTTGTGGTTTAAACAATTTGCGACAAGTTCTAAAAAACTAACGAAATATTATAAAATAAATACATTTTGGCGTATGAGTGGTAACATGGTTTATGAATCTTTCTTTAATGAGAACATTTTGGTACTTTTAAAGGAATTTAATAGTTGGTCGTTCAAACTACATATTGATTTTGAATATAAAAATGCATTGATTGACAAAACAGAACAAAAATTTTATACCAGTATTAAGCAACCCTGTTGTCATGAGAACGAATATTTGTTTGAGTAAACTAGATGTCCGCTTCTAATTCACTTGCCCATTTATGGTTTAGAAACTTAAATGATATTATTATAAACGTTTGTGCAGGGTTACCTTATTGTTTCCTATTGTTTTTGTTTACTAAAACTAACTATTAAAAAAGGTAAAGTCTGCCTAATGAATTTGACCCTGCACAAATTATATTTTTCAACATACATGTAAAGTAAAGTGCTACGAGTTTCTAAACCATGTATTCTCTATTAACTGTGATTATAGATTAGAAGATTAGAAGTTTGTGCAGATTTGAAATACAGTTTTCGCATGAACAAGTTAAATTACTCTCTTTATATTTTTAAATATTGTTCATTGAGTTATAACCCTTTTATTAACCTAATTGTAGGAAAAACGTCATTTCAGCAAAATCCTCTTTTCAGAAAATTTTTATTGCGTTATTTGCCCGAATTTGCCTGTATTTATTGAAAAGACAATTCTTTTTTTTTTTTACTTATTTGAACACAAATTTAAATACATTAGAATTTCGAATGAGCGGATCTCAAATTGTCTTAACCCCCCAACAACTCCATACCTATTTTGCGCACAATTTTAGCGCAGATGTTACATGTTATGTTCTATGTTACAATTTTACAAACTGTTGCAAATAATAACTTATCCATGCGCGAATATTTACAATACAGACCTTTTGTTTTTGTTACATTTGTTTTTATAACTTTTAATTTTGAACTACAGCAATTATTTTATAACATTTCTATTAAAACAATGTAGTGTGACGTAGAGTTCTCTAAATGCTTCTTAAGTGATAAAAGCAAGGTTATCTAGAAACAAACCTATTGGAAATATTTTAGGGACGAAGCTAGGTCCAACTTTCCATAATAGATTTTATCATGGTAGTAATTGCAAATTACTAGTTTGTAAAAATTTGTTAAACTTTTAAATATTGTAAAAATACTATTTTGTTTGTAAAAATGAATTAACCTATTTGTAAACAAGTACCATACAAGCTTTGTGTTTTGTTCATCAAAATATCTATGTATTGGACAAGGAGCTACTGGGGGCTATTCGCTAAAAATGATAGAGAGTTTCTCACCAACGTTTTTGGTCAATTTTTAGAAATTTTTAGACGTGACTTCAAGGTTCCCTTAAAGGATGTTCTATACAGATTTGGCCCTCAAATTGAGAATTTATCCATAATTTTGATCTACAATGTTGCTGCCAACAATTTGATATATGGTACAAAGATAATGTCTATTTTCATAATAAATATAAAATTGTGTTGTGAAAATTAAAAATAGTAAAGAGATAATGTCAATATTTTGAATTGTATTCAGTGTTATGTGATTTTGCTGTTTTAAATGTTCGAGAGATAATAATTGTATAATTTTGAATATGATAGAGATAATGTTAACATTTTAAATGTTAAAGAGATGATGTTTTTATTATTTTAAATATGGTAGAGATTGTTAATATTTTTGGTATTAAAGATGATGTTTGTAATGTTGTTTGTAATATTTTAAATATGATAGAGGTAATGTTAATATTTTTTATATTAAAAATGATGTTTGTAATGATGTTGTTTGTAATATTTTAAATATGATAGAGATAATGTTAATATTTTGTTCTCCTTTTATTTTATATTTTTATTTATTCAAATATTGTTCTGATGTTTTTGTTCATTAAATATAATAGAATTCTTCCTAGCTGCACATGGTTGGATGAAAAAACTTAATTCACTGATCAGATCCGTTTTTTCATTTTTTTTGAGTATTTGTTAAGTATTAAAGTTTCAAGCATTGTTTCAAGTCAAGTAAATAGGCAAGTTTTCGAACAAGTCGCAAAACCTTTATAAATACACTATGGCATTGAATTAGTGGGTTGGTGTATTCCAGAGATTATTACAAAGTTACAAATTGAATGATGTGTCTTCTTTACCAATAACTGTCTCTTGAATGATGTGTCTGTGTCAATATCTGTCTCTCTTTATTCAGGCATGTGAGGCAATAACTGCTTTTTTAACAGCTTTTTTAACTGCTTTAGAGAGATGCACTACTAAGTCTTGCAGTATAACAATATATCTAAAGTTGACTGTGGTTGCTCAAATGGTGCATTATTCAACAATAAAAAAAATCACTTAAATAAAAAAAATTATAATGTTCAGTTAAAAAAATTATAAAAGAATAAAATTTTAACATAGCAAGAAATAAAATTTTTAATAAACCTTTATAGCTGCGTAGAGTGTTGTATAAATTTTAATTGCATTTTTCTTCGGTGTGCACAATAGTAGCTAAAAATAGATGTTCTTAAACAATAATTAACAACATTATAATTAAAATTACATAAACAAATATTGTTTTTGACCTTGTGGTTCAAATTATTTTGAATTACTTTTTTAGATAAATGATAAATAAAATCTAGTTTCCTTTTAAATATTTGCTTTTTTTTTTTAAAAAAAAAATTATTAGCTATTTTAAAATGTCTTTTTTTGCTATGCTAAAAAGAAAAAAATTGCTTTAGAAAAAATCCAAGCTGTCAAAAAAAGAATCTAACAAATTTCCATGCCACAATATGAAGCCACTGATGGTATTTGTACATTGTAGCTCAATGAAATCAATGAAACTTTATTTTAATATTTATATTTTTTTTTTATTTGATATTTTTAACCCTGTTAATGAACTATTCAGTAGAATTAAAAAATTACTTAACCAGAGACCAATAGTTCACTTATCATGGTCAAAGCTATAGATATATTTAATATATATATATATACACATAAATACGTTTTAACCCATTCTTGTAAAACAAGCTGACAAGAAATTTTTACATAAAATATTTACCACAAGTTACTCCTATTAAATTAAAACTAGAGCAAAACATAAAAAAAATAAAAAATATATAAAAATTAAGAAAGCAAGATGAAACAGGGACGTACGTGTTAAGTGATGAACTCTTAAGTTGTAATGGGAGATACAGAAAGTACACTCAACAATAACCATGATCCTTATAACACATATCAAGTCATTGAAGTTGCCAATCATGAGCAAAACAACACGAGATATAGATCGGAACATGTACACAATGATATCGAGGCAGAAGTGGTCACCTTACAACCTGTTTATGCACAACCGCTGGATGTTTATTTATATAAGGAAAGTGAAAGCAGGCACGTTGACTGCAAGCAAATATATAATGCCATCCAAACATGGAATACAACTGAAAAACCCACGAAAGAAAAGTCAGATTTAAACTTTCAATCATCTCCTAGTTATCATATTCAAGAGGCTTCAGCCAACATAAAGCCAATTGGAAACAAAGACCATTTTGTTGATGATCTATTAAATCATCACGCGATTTCAAATAAAACACTAGCAACACCTACATATGACAACACTAGCACCAACCCAACCAGTACTCAGACAAACCCAGGCGATCTAAACGAACATACTACTAATAGCAATATCACTGACTTGTGTATAAAAGTAAAAAATGACAGTACAGTTTATTCAGTCGGTCAGCTTAAGGTCGAATCAAGCGATAAAGAATTTGAATTGAATGTCACATTTCCACAAGGTACGAAGATGGAAACAAACATTGGAGAAGACAGTATAGAAGATGTTGATTTTGACAACGTGCTACTAAATAATATTTCACCATTAAGAAGAAGTAATGCAGCTATAAAAATGATTAATGAAGATTTCGATATAGCTATGTTACATGCAACAGATACTGAAAACACTAAAGTGATACCAGAAGAGCTGACAGAAACAAAGAAAAAACTTGTTGCAAGAAAAGAAAAACCACAAGAAAAAAAAAGAGGAGAGCGAGTGATTGTCGAGAAAGAACAAGACGTAGAAGAACATAGGGGAGAACAAGTAAAAAAGGAAGGAGAAGAGTATATAGAAGAAGAGGGTCAAAAAGGAGAAGAGCCAGTTGGTAACTCCAGAAACAACATGGTGTCTTTCAAAGTAATTAATAATATAAAAGCAATAGATGCTACGGGCATAACAAACACTATTACAACTGATATATATCAAGAAGCATCTCTTGAAAAAGTGGTACTCACATGCATACAAGAGCAAGAAGTTAATACTTCACAAGAGGACTTGTTAAACAAAAAAGGTAAAAATTATTAGAATCTTCGATTAATGTTTCGACGCAGCAAATATATATGAAACAACAATATGAGGCTTTTGAGCAAAACAATGGCCTAGACAGGTTAAGCTAAAAAAGCATGAAAAATATTTGACCACCTTACTAAAGTTATAATATTAATAGAAAATCTTTTCTTTTATAGTTGATTTAGATCAAAAAGATATTTTACCCAATGAAAATAAAGAACCGGTGTCCTCTGTTACAGAGAATGTCACTATTGATTATTCCAATATCCCTACCAACTCAATCAATAATGATTTCTTTGAAGAACAAATGGATAATTCAGGTGGCTTAAAAGAAACACACTTCAAGGCAAGTTCAGAAGCAACTGATCCGGTTGGTATTGAATTTACAGATACACCAAAACCTGATAACACTTCTGAATGTTTAGAAAAAGCTTTAACTGAACAAAATTCTTTACAGGTTTACAATGAACCTGATGTAGAAGCAAAATACTTCGAAGATGACTTCAAAGGAAGCTTGGCAGCTGATATTTGTCATGCTAACGAAGATAACAATGTTAATGAAACCAGTTTTGAATCTAATATTGATATCAATGTTGACACAAGCTTATCGTTTGA
>JAUELD010003116.1:0-15457 GCA_031471615.1 Aglantha digitale
TTAGAGAGTTTAAGAACATATGTTTTGTAAGCTTTAAACACTACCTCATCATAATAAAAATGGAGATTAGCTGACTACCTCAAGCTTTAAACACTACCTCATCATACCTCATCATACCTCATCATACCTCATCGTAATAAAAATAGAGATTAGCTGACTATTAGAGTTGATCACATGTAATAACTTCTTCTTGTGTGATGCAACTTAATTCTTCAAACACCACAGTTCACAAACATTTATTATTTAAATGTGAAGCTAAAAGCTAAACACCATAAGGTTGTTTTTATTTATTTATAGCGAAATCATTCATTCATTATTATAATTATTTGCTATCTGTTGAAATAACGAGGTTATGCTTATTTCTCTTTTTCCTTCTTTTTAAAACCCAAATTATTTGAAACCAATGCACTGACGTAATATTCGACTTTTTTGAAATAGAAAGCTCAGGGCAAGACTGCTTTAGGTAACCTTAAGTAACCATATGGCTATTTATGTTACCATAAGTTTATGGTAAATACCGTAAATAAAGTTTATAGTAAATACCGTAAGTTTATGGTAAAATACCCTAAATAAAGTTTATGGTAAATACCGTAAGTTTATGGTAACTATAAGTTTATAGTAAATACCGTAAGTTTATGGTAAAATACCCTAAATAAAGTTTATGGTAAAAGCCATAGGTTGCTTATGTTACCACAAGTATTGTTACCATGCAAGTGCCCTAAATAATAAATAGTTTATAAACAATCAGGACCTACCATCTAATGATACACCAGACACTCTTCCACGCTGGTTGCAACGGCATCAATAATAGAAGCATATCGTGTGAAGCTATGAGATCGAATATAATACATTTGGCGAAACGGTGTTTACGAAGTGGTTATATCCCCGCAAATCTTAACTAAGTGGCTCACCTGTTTATATAAGAGGGTGTCCCAACTAAAATATCGAAAGATATTTATCGAAATCTTATTATTAGTGTGTTATTATTTCAATGTTGATACAAATCAAACGTTTATGCACGAATTTTGTGAAAATTATAAAAAATCTCAAAAACTTGATAAAGGAACCAATATGTTTTAAAATTTCTGCTATTCCATCTAGATACCAAATCAGTTACTGTATCCGAAAAGTAGACATTAGTTGAAAATGAAAATATTGCTTCTAGAGAAACAAACAACTTGAAGATCAAAATGATTCCGATTTGACTGACACTTATCGAGTTGTAAAAGTTTTAGTTGTAAAATCATCCTAGTAGATAATGGCTATAAACGAGCTACATAAGCTTTTTTTCATTTCTATATTTTGACTAACGAAATATTATTACAGCTCAATCCTTACAAATCATCTCAAAAAAGTGATGTACTAACTAATCTTACCATAGAAAATTCCGATATTTTTAATCAATATTTTTAATAGGTCTTGTTAGAATTGCAATTTTTCAAGATTCACCAGACGATACTCCTGAGTATAAGAAAGGTTCTAGAAACGAAAAATCAAATCTCGCCTAGTTAGCATTTTACCAACACTTTCTAAGATATACACTCATAGATATAACTACATCGATCCGTTTTTAGCAACTTAACAATGTGGTTTTTAAATAGGGCTATAGTGCCCAACATTCTTTAATAGCCTTTAAAAAGAAATAAAAGTCTTTAGATAAAGGGGGAAAATATGGCGCTCTTTTAACAGATTTAAGTAAAACGTTCGATTTGCTCACTGCTTGATGTTTTAATACTCAGGTACATTAAGGACTGGGTCAAAAGGGTCATTAAGGGTCAAAATGAAAAAAGATATCCATGTGTTTTCATTTATGGAATTTTTTTTTAGCCTGTGATTACATTTTATAAATCATTGTATTTAAAACTAAGAAAAACTACTTTGTAGAGAAGGCTAAAACTAAACAAAGACAAATTGCAAAAGTAGTTTCAACATGAAGCAGCGGTATCTTTTTAAAAAACAAACACATTGATATCAGAGTGGAAGACTTGAGCTAGCTATATCAAAATGATGATAGACGTTATGTTTATAACTAACTAAGCTACTAACAAATGTTTTCAGCAGTGCGTGTAAGTTTACTTTTATATTTAAGTATGTATATGTACAAGCTTAGTCGTGCAATAATATACCAAATACAAAATGTGAAAATTCTTTCAAAAATCTGTTTTGACTGATACATTATCTTAAATACAACTTGGAGGAGGGAGGACATCACCTTTCGTGGAGTTTTTCATGTGGTGATTTCAATAAAAACAAATAAGCATATTATTTTGATGCACCCCTTTTAAATTGGGTGTGCCATTAAGGCATGTAAAGGATTTATGTTTGAAATATAGATAAATAAATAGATAGATAGGTAACCTGCGCAACCTGTTTACTATGGAATTGAGTATAATTTAGAATTATATGATCTGGTAATGATTTTAGTTTCTAGGGGATATGCTAGGTACATTTATTATGTAAAAATGAAATAGTGCAATGCCTCTAGGCCACTTTACACTGTCGTATATTTACCTATATATTCTCATAATATCTTTTCTTATTATTTTCTTTAAGCTTTCTAGGTTTGGAATACTTGTCTTCACAATAAATAATGAGACATGGCCTTTGTTAGTAGAGAGAAACCTGAGACATGGCCTTTGTTAGTAGAGAGAAACCTGGATATATTTTAAATATTTGCGAGTGTAAAACACCTTCTTTACAAACTTGGTTTTCTGTATTTTATATGAAATTAAAAATTCGTTCATATGTATAAAAGCTGCTTGGAGAAATCTTTATTTAAACGAAAAACTTTTTATGTTACAATTCAAAAACGAAGACATCTTAAATAAACGCAGTGAGCTTGTTAACAAACGTCGACACGAAAACAAACACAGCCTAATCAATCATAAAGAGTCGACGTCATTCGACGTCAAATCGACGTCATTCATACATTGTATTTTTTATTAACGATTTATATCAACGATTTACGTTTAGTTGGCTGAACATCGCAGTAGCGTGAAACAATATAGTTCCAGCAAACAAAGTTCTTTTATTCATCGTTCGTATAAAAAAATATAAATTGTTTTGTTATGTATATTTTCACGCAAACTCATAGGTTAATAAAATAGAGCACTCTTGTAATATATATTTTTTTTATTTTAAATATTTTTTATTTTTTTTTACAAAATCGGATTCAATATATTTTTTTACCTGAAACAACCGGGGTATTATAGAATAAGCTAAATTTTTCAATGTCAATCAGGTGAAACTTACTTTCAGTATTTGCGTTTTTTTGTTATTATTGAAAATAAGCCATTCCCCTTTTAATGAAAACGCGATACCATGTTGTTTTATGTAGTTTCTATAATAAGAATAAAATTCGATAAAGTGTGCTACACTAGTGTCATAACTTTTGTTGATATCTTCAAAAGTAATGATTTTCAGATACTAGTTCTATGTTTAAAATGATATATAATAATGTAGTAGCTGTCAAAGAATACAGCGTATATCGCAAAACTCAAAAATAGACATTTTTACATGTCTAGACAAGTGGACCCATGCCTTAATATACCTGAGTAACTAAACTAAATGCATACGGTTTTGATTTCAACAAGGAACAAAGATGATTTCAACATTTAGGTCATGGTCTTCTTTTTTAACAGGTTCAGAGCTAATTGGAAAAAAAAAATGAAATAATTTAATTCAACTGAAATTCGTAAAAATTGACAATACAGGAATTTCACATTTATCAGCCATTTTCAGTTAATATTAACAACTAATGTCAAGTGCTATTATATTTCCGCTCTTCTAGGTATCAACCAATCAGTTTGTTTTACCGAACAACACAATTTCGTAATTAGCTACATGAACTTACAAAATTGTTTTTAAAATACGTTAACTCATGTCAAGCGTGCATTTTCAATGATCATCTTTTACTGCAGACATGCCTATAGAACTGCGTACACGAAAAACATGCACTTTCCCATGGACTGTGTTTTCTGGACTTTTCTGTAATCTCTTTTTCATAGCATGACCGATCAGGCAAAACCATTGGCTTATTGTGTCTTTCACGTAGTTAGAGAAGTAGCGGTCCATTTTCAAATAAACTAGTGGAACCGACAGAAACAATAGATGAGCCAAAATAAGAAATAAAGAGTTGCTTAATATAAAAACAGCAATGTTGTTAACCAATAGGTGAGAGAGGCTAGAAATCCCCCACGGTATTAGCGTCACAAGAACTGCCACCCATAAATAGTGGGTGGCTTGTAGACGTGTCACATTTGTTACTCGATTAAACCCAAGTACATTGGATGCTCTTTGTTCTTGTTGCTCGATATATTTCTTTAACTTTCGTGTGGTCGTTAAAATGACCAAGTTGCACGACAAAACGGTAAACGAAACACACGACACCGTGATGTAATTCACACAAGACAGATCAAGTTTGCACGATTCTGTCGGTTTTCCATACATTCTTTTACACGTTAGCTTCGAACCATTATTTTCGTTCATCGCCATATCTAGTGTGACAATGACTGAACATATCAAACCTTCCATGAACAATAAAGAAATCCATGTTTTTTGATACGTCAAAATATAAAATCTATTTTTCCCTATGATATAATAGTAACGTTGCAGTACCATGCCGGTCAGTTGGTAATGCATGAGTATTATAGACGACATAAAGATTGCATGCGTCATTACGTCCAACATCCAACAGAGTTCATAACTACCAGGCTGGAACTCCGTGCTTAGCAGGAAGAGAACAAGTGGAGATTCTAAATTATAGCGACGTAAGAATTAAATGACGTTTTTAAATCTCCTTTTTCAAATGAGGATTTTAAATCTCAAACTAAAATATTTAAAACTCAAATGAGGTTATTGAATCTTCAAATGAGGTTTTTAAATCTACTTCAAATGAGGTTTTAAAATATCTAAATAATTTTTTTTTTTGTGTATGCTGTTAAGAATAATATGTCCAAATAATTAGAGATACAGTTAAAACTTGTTGGTATCAAATTATAAGAAATCAATCAATTACTAACCAATTAAAATGACCGGACATGTCAGCAGGATGATGCATTTGATGAATAAAACGGACGGAGATTTAGCTAACCTCAAGTAGTTCCATAACATAACATTCATAGTAGCTATGACAACTAGTAACATTGTTAATACAACTGACAATCCAACTAACTTGAAATTGACGTTATATGGTGACGTTGATGTCGCCACATCTGCTTCCAATGTACGGTTAGTCGTCATCATCGCCGTCGTTCACAATGGATCAATACTCGTTTAATTAGGTTTATTACAAAAACTTCCTTATCGATTAAAATCTTTTTTCAAATCTAATGTTAAATTTATATGTTTTTACAATAAAGGTTATTTTAGTTCCTTGTATGATTTTCAAATAATTCGTCTGTTCTTTTTTTTTACGTCCTTTCGTGATCGTTTACATTCATACATTAACGCTTAAATTAATTGTGGGGTTTTAAAATTCATTTTGCAGTATTTTTGCGGATTACTGCTGTTTTTTTGTTTCGCTAGAATATTAATTATAGTCCCGAAGAAAAAAATAAAACAAAAGAATTTGTTTAAAAAACAGAAGGGAACGAAATAAACAATATACAATTTTATGTTGCAATACTGTTAGACGAAGAAAAGAGTTTAGTTTTAAATCTATTTAACTTAATAAGAATTTAAAACCTAAAAGCGATGTTACAAAAAAATATGTCGAAGATATATATGCTGGTGGTAGCCATTTATCTATTTGACGCAAGTAAAATAAAATAAAATAAGAATTAGAAATATTTCTGATGATAAAGCGATGTTACTAAATTTCTGATATACTGAAGTTGTGAATACTGAAGCATAACAAATTTTCACAAGTCTTTTTTCAACAAGCTTTTTTCTTCACAAACAGCAGAACGGCAAATTGAAGAATTTTACGATGAATAATAACGAGTGGTGTTAAATAAAAACTTTTCTGTGGAACTGATGGGATAGATTCTAGTACTGCTATTGATTTATAGACGTCATTTGATTTTTACAATGTTACATAGAAAGATACTTGATTTGAAATTAGTAGTTTATTCAACAATTTATTAGTGCTAAAGTTCTTCTTTCGAGGGCAGCCAATTTTAGAAGCAAAAATTGCTTAAAACTATTGAGCTAAAATTGCTTAAAACTACTTAAAACTGCTTAAAACAGCTTAGATAAAATTGCTTAAAATACTTAAAACTGCTTAAAAGTTTGGCGCGAATTGATGTTATAAAACAAGAGGGGCATCATTAACAAATATATTAAGACTAAAATATTTACATTTACTACAAACTTTTAGTTACAAATAACATACGTAGATTTACATGGGGTATTTCTGTACTCATGTCAGATTTGCTGATTGGAACTTAAGCGAAGTGCATTCTCGGATTTATCAGGACAGTCAAATCAGTAGAATGTCACACAGTAAATAAGTGTGATTAAAAGAAGTCTTGTTTACTCAAGCGTTTTTTAATTAGCGGATATGAATAATTCATAAAGAGTTCCTGTTGTAATGTAATGTTAGAAGTAAAAAACAACTACAACAATAGTTTTATGAAGAGATTGTTCATTTTTTCATTTCTTCTTCTTTTCGTTTCAACTCTTCTTCAAGCAGTTTAATTTTCTTTAAAATATCTTCTTTTCTCAAATGATAATCTTGTTTCTGTTTCTTTTTTCTGTCAATTATTTCATTCGAATTACCGTTCGAATCGAGCTCGTTTAAATTTCGATCGATTTCTACGATCGTTTTTAAAATGCTTGTAAGTTCGTGATTAAAATGATCAATTTTCTCGTGGATTACTTCCATTTGGTTACTAAGCAACTGAACAGGACTTAATACGGCTATGCGATTAGTGGTGGATCGACGCAATCTGTAACATAAGAAACAATGAAAATGTATTCTGGGATGACATGTGATATGACAGGTGCTCTGGCTATATTACTCAGAGTTGGGGCCATATAAAGTGATAAGTGATACAATTTAAGGAACATCTTAGGTTTAGACTTTATTAAACTTTTCGAATTTTTTTTTATTAATCGACTTATGTAGCTATCGATTTTAAAAATAAATTTCATGCAAAGCATCAAACCATACAATTTTCTATGACATTAAATATAGGGTCTGTCAAAAGACATAAAAATAATCGTTTTGATTTTGAAAGGGACACTTTATCTTAAGGGTTATTACTTTTATTACCATTTAATTATATTTTTTAGATATAATATAATATATTAACAGAGCACATAATTTAATTATGGTAAAAAGAGTCCCTACTGTTGTACATGGGAAAGCAAATCTTTTTTTTAAATCAACCACCAGAAAATCTACTAGAAAAATATACTCCATGCAGATTTTATAATAATTCAGTATATTTTAAAATTTAAGTTGATTCAACTTATTCATTTAGATAAAAAAATCATACTTACGTTTTTCTGTTCGGTATTTTACTAGTTTCAGCTGTCAAAATTTTTAATTTCTGCTGGGCGTAATTATCGGAAGGTCCTTTAAATGTGCTATCTGGTGAAGCAACTGATCTTAAGTAAGCTCGCAACTTAGAATTATCAACAAAAACGTTGTGCTTAGATATGCGCTCAGTTACGCCCTAATGTAAGAAATAGAGGTTTACAACATGTGATACATCGACCGAACGGTAGGTTTATAAGCATTGTGTAGACTGAAGTAAATAGAATATATAGTGTAGCATGTATAGGTGGAGATAATATATTGACCCTTATACTTGGATTAATAGTATACCTAGTTGAAATAATGTATGTCGTACCTAGTTGAAATAATGTATGTCGTACCTAGTTGAAATAACGTATGTCGTACCTAGTTGAAAAAATGTATGTCGTACCTAGTTGAAATAATGTATGTCGTACCTAGTTGAAATAATGTGTGTCGTACCTAGTTGAAATAATGTATGTCGTACCTAATTGAAATAGTTTATGTCATACCTGGTTGGAATAGTCGTGTGTAACAGGATCACGGACTTTGACATCTAACAACTCTCTTACCGCATTTAACTTGCTGCCAGGTTGCTTCATCATCATAAAAGCACGTTCAAGGGGCTTACCCAGCATGCTTTGAGTTGACGAACCATCGAAGAGTTCATTACCCAGCATGCTTTGAGTATGCGGAACATTAAAGAGTTCATTGCCACTATTTGTCGATCGTGATCGCAAGAAAAACATGTCCTGACAACATACGCGCATCCCCTAGTTAAGAACAACTTAGATTACTGACGTTAGTAGAAAACGAAAATTGGGGGCGAAGGGGCAACGTAAAAGAAAGTAAGAAGTAGCTATGAAAGTAAGAAGTAGCAATGTAAGTAAGAAGTAGCTATGTAAGTAAATAAACAAAGAATTACCTTATAAAATTCTCTTAAAAATAACACGTTGCTGTCATCGCACATATCACCAGATGAAATATGAGCTAAACAATGGATGAGCAAAACAACAAAGTCTCCTACATTCTCCATCCTTTCTTTACGAACAAATAAAACTTTACGAGAATGCTCGTAAAAAAAAGAATTTCGAAAAGCATTTTTTGAATAATTATTTCGAGGTAACGAATCTGCAATTAGCAATGTTACTTTCGGAACGTCTAACATTTCTTGGAGGATTCGTGTGACGAATGCACCAAACCGATAAACAACAAACTGCATCGGGTTTAACTCATTGACATCAAGAGGAGAGAGTTCACCTTTACAAAACCATTCTCCATCCTATAGACACGAAGTGAAAGTGAAAACTTTTATACTTGCTTGTAATGAAGTATATGTTTGTTATATATTCCACAATTAAATAAGTGTTTTTGAATCATGAATTAAAATTCTACCTTGGGGTCAATATATGGGGTTTCTTTCTTGTTGGATGTTTCTACACCATCTTCAATACACTTTTCGATGTCGTTAACAGTTTGCAGTATTGCACTATCTGCTAACAAATTTGAAAATGCTCTACCGATCGTAGTTGGGTACATTTCTTGGGGTAAATCACTTCCCTTAAAGTGTGAATGTTGCACGCTTTCGGCTTCAACTATATAAAAATAAAATTACTAAACAAAAGTCTAAATCTTCTAGTTTCTACAAAAAACAAGAAATAAATTATACCCAAATCAGATATCGCACTAGGTGCTAACGCAGGAGTGGCAGTGGCTAATATTTTGGCACCTTCAGATTGCAGGGCTGCTAGCTGTCGCTGTTGCTTTATATCAGCTTCTTTAGCGCCTTCGTTGAATGCTTCTTTAAGTTGAACAACTTCTAAACTTTTCTTTTTCTTACGTCGTTCTTCTAGTTTTTTTCGTAATGTTTCTTTCGTGCGGTCTTGCTCTTTCTTCAGATTGGCCTCAAACTTCTTCATGTTTTCTTCATGCTCTTTCATAAGACGCTCTTTTTCGTTTTCACCAATATCCTTTTGAAGAATTTCCAACTGAAAGAAGAAGCCTCGCATATGTATGTTGGCACGAGTTAGATTTGCAATACTAAGGAGGTATATATACAAATGATGTTGTTGCTGCTATAATACAAAAATTAAAAAGAAAAACCTTTTCAGCTTGATTTTTTTCTTCTTTATTTCTTTTCCTCGTTGCTTCTCTTTCAGTTTCTTTCTCTGCTTCTTTCAATGCTTCTTCTTCTCTTTCCCTGTCCAGTTGTTCTTCCAACCTACGAACCTGATCTTCCATTTCCCGCCGTTCCTCGTCATCTTTCAGTTTCCTCTGGTTTTTAATTTCTTCGATTTGATTCGCCATATCAAACATGGTTCGTTGACGGAATTCATTAGCTGCTTGTGAGGCTTTTTCTGCTTGTTCAGCATAAAGTTTAATGATGTCATCTTTACTAGTTAATTCTTTCATAGAACCTAATGAAACAATAATAAACTAACATACAAGGTTTAAGAATCAAATTCTGTTAACAGAACTTGTTACTTTTCGACAGAGATGAACCATTTAACAAATACAGGGAGTAATAATTCATTGGAAGTTACATGGTATAACATAATGCCACCACAACAAACTACTTACTTTCACGTCATGTCTGTGAAAAGGTGTAATAAAGGGCGTAAACTAGGTACCTACATAACGGGACTACTGAGATTACAGAACAGAACAGAACAACAACAGAAACAGAACACGAAATTAAACACCTGCCTGCAAGCTCGCTTAGTTGTTTTTCACGCAATTCCAACCTCATGTGAGCATGTTTAACCTGGAGCGAAGGTACAGTATTAACGTCACAAAGGTTAACTAATGCGTCAGTGTCTTTTTCAAACTGTGCTAAAGCTTTTTTATGGCCAAGTTTCAGTTCTGCTTTCTTCTGTGATAAATCAGTACTTTCCATACTACCACTTTTGCTGATCAAATTCATAAATTCCTGAACAAGATCGACAAAGTAAATATATATTTATACATACTTAGTTTTTATGTGTAAATATGTATGCATATAGCTGTAGTTACTTCAACACGAAAAACAATTGAAAGGGACTTCATGTTATGTGTAAATATGTATGCATATAGCTGTAGTTACTTCAACACGAAAAACAATTGAAAGGGACTTCATGTTATGTGTAAATATGTATGCATATAGCTGTAGTTACTTCAACACGAAAAACAATTGAAAGGGACTTCAGAACCAAAATTTAACGGAATTAGGGATATTTTCAACATAAATAGGACAACTATTTTTTTACCTTCATTAATAATGGAAAAAAAACAGAATTATAGCACTTTCGTAAACTTAACATCTTTTATTCATCTTCTTTGCATAATGCAAAAAACAACAATAGGATTATTCTTAAATCTGTGAAAGGAAAAATCTTTTCTAGTTTATCCTAATTAACTAGAACAAATAACAAGACTTGTGTTTATACAGAACATTAATTTGACCCGCATTGTTGATTGTTCTAAGTTGTTATGGTAACTTGTTTGAAAAAAATTTAATTGACAATAACACAAGACAGGTCTTTGCACCAAATAATATTTGCATTCAAACATTTTTGAAGTTATTCTCTGTTTCTCATTGAAAAATTTAAAAAGAGAAAAAAAAGCAAAGAGAAACTTTTTAAATTATTCACAAGGCTTAAAAGTTAGATTTTTATCAAGACTCGCTTAATGATAGATGTTAGCTTGTATATTCATGTTACACATAACCATCCAGTTCTTCTAAAATTTGATGACACATCTTTTTTATTTAAAAATATAAAATAAGCAACTAAACATTCTTTTCGGCTTGTTCTCGGTATTTTCACTCTATTTCTTTTCCCTTTATTTTAAAACTTTATTGAAGCCAGTGTGGCCTCAATGTAAACAATATATACATACCTTGTCTTGATGTGCTAATAGTTCATCTTTGTCTCGCTCACGTTGTAACAACAAATCAGCTTTAGCTTTGAATTTAGCAGCCTGGATTTCATTCTTAAATATTTCTTCTTCTTCAATTCGTTCACGCATATGCCTCTGCTGCAACGTAGCAAATATCATCTTCTCGGGATTAGCTAACGTTGGATCATTGATTTTATCCGCAAGTAATTTATTTTCGTTGTTACGCAACTAAAAATAAAACACAAATAGGATTTAAATCATTGTTAATGTTGTAACGATCATTGGTTAATTAGAAAAGATTCGTTATTAACGAATGGGTAATTATCTAAATCAAAGTTGCTTGAGAGTGCTACTTGAACTTATTGTGCGATTCTTGCGTAATTCAAACGAACAAAGCTTCAAAACCGAAAGTTTTTTTTCGAAAAAAAAAAAAGAACCGAAGAATGAATAAAAAGTTATCAAGTTATAAATAACCTATGGGAATTTTAATTAAAATAAAAAAGTTTTATAGAAAAAGTAGAATTTGATGCTATTTTTCTCAAATGTCATTCCCATACAAAAGATTAAAGCAGTATAATAAAAACCGATGGACACTTTGTACAAACATAAATCCTTCTGAGCAAGTGTGAAAACATTTTCATACTTGTTTGTCAATCAACTGATTTCTTTCACTCCTGTCCTCAATCAACTGTTCTTGCCCAGCTACCTGTTGTGTTTTTAATAAAGCAGCTTGCCGTTTAAGTTTTTTCTCAGCAATTCGATCAGCCAACGATGAGCACTGGCGATATTTTTCAGCCTCCATATTTCCCGCCAAAACATCTAAATGCTGTTCATGCTCTTCCATTAGTACTTTCATTTGTTCAGAAGATAGCTCGCTCTTCTTCGCTTGTAATTGCGAAGCAAACTTTAATTTCTCCTGTTCAAGCGCCTTTAGAAATAAAAGTTGTATAAAAAATCAATAATAATCAATAACATTTAAACTTTAACAAGAAAAACCTCCAAAAAACATAACTTTTAAAAAAGGAAACTTAGTGAAATACAACATTTACATCAGAACACTTAGTGAAATATAACATTTACAGAAGAACACTTAGTGAAATATAATATTTACCGCAGAACACTAAGTGAAATAAAATATTTACCGCTGAACACTTAGTGAAATATAACATTTATCGCAGAACACTTAATGAATATAACATTTACACCAGAAAACGCTGTAAACATTATATTTCACTATGTGTTCTTCTGTAAATGTTAAATTTCACTAAGTGTTCAGCGGTAAATATTTAATTTCACTTAGTGTTCTGCGGTAAATATTTTATTTCACTTAGTGTTCTGCGGTAAATATTATATTTCACTAAGTGTTCTTCTGTAAATGTTATATTTCACTAAGTGTTCTGTTGTAAATGTTATATTTCAATAAGCGTTACGTTGTAAATGTTATATAGAGGCATTCAGTTTAACTAATGTCTCACCAAAATTCTCTGGCCATCTATTTCTTGCTCGATGTTGGTTTGAGCAATCGCGTTTTGCTCGTCTAATTCGTGTGCAACGTTTTTAATCTCATTCAAATGCTGAAGAATTAGATCGGCCTGTTTCTTTTCTTGTTTTTGTAGCAAAGCTTCCTGTGCGGCCAATTGTTGTGGAGTTAACAGGTTATTATCAATCACATCTGAAACATGACTAGCGTCGTCATCGCCATAGATTAGTTGATTCTAAAAACAAGAAACAAGCACACACGCGTCAATTTCACCCTGTAAAGAATGACATTCTTAATCCACACACCAAGACGCGCAAAGACGCACTTAGACGCATCATATACTCTATATAGAAACCCAACGTACAAGTGCAACGGTACTACATATTTAAAAAGTTTTAAATGAAAATGATGGAACTTATCAAACCTTTTTTTTAGAGAATTCATTCAATTCTTTCCTCATGGCATCTTCTTTATTTTTTTCTTCCCTCAATTTTTTTCTAGCTTGAAGCTTCGCCATTACAGCAGCAGCGTTATTTACCTTCATAACATCATATTTACTGTCAACCTCTTTTTGCTGATCTAACAACTTGTCAATCAACTCTGCTTTTTCATTCGCAGATAAATCACTATTTGCGGACAGCGTTTTTAACAAATTAGACGTCCTTTCAGTAGATGCATCTTGTTGTTCTTCTTCTAACACGTTTAAGATTGCAGTTACTTCATGTAAGCCATTAGCCTCGTTTTCAATATTAAGCGCATTCATGTATTCAGCTTTTTCTTCTTCAGATAAGTCTTCAGGGATTTTCACTGCGCGCTGATAACGACGTTTCTTTAAACGATCCATTAGTTTGTCACGTGACTTTTTGTTAAAGTCGTGTTCCTTTATAAAAACAATCAAATCACGGTGTTACAAATACATACAACTTGGTTCATATTAATGACAATGTTAAACAACAACTTTCGTTTTCTTACATTTAGAATCTCTTCTAACTGCTTCTCAGCATCAGCACTAAATGGGACGTTCAAATTTCTCAAGCGTTCTTCCAACTCTTTGAGTTTATCACCTTCTAATTTCTCCTTGTTATACTGCAATTCTTCTGCACAAGCTTTTTTTAATTCATTTAAGAATTTTTCTTGTTGTTTTGAAAGAAGATCCATATTGTTTTTGACTTCATCTTCACTTTCTAACTTGTGGTCAATAATTTCTTCTACTCCAGCATTTTTCGCCTCTGCTCTATGTTTCCTGCATAAGCAAAATGAAGATATGATAAGCATTGGATGATCGAATCAAACTCCCAGAAAATTGTTTCAAACAATTCTAATATACCTATACATAGATTCTTTCCTTTTTAACCTCTCACTCTGCAGCTTCCCTTTCATCGCTTTCAATCTTTGATCTTTGAAATTATCCATTTTATTAGAAACATCTTCCATTTTTTTCGCATACTCCATAACAATTTCATCACGCTTAACAGGATCTGTGACTCCTGCGAGCTTTTCCTGTTAGAATGAAATTATAATAACTGAACACTGGGCTGTACATATTTTTCTCGGTAATATTTAAATTAACTTCTCCTACCTTCAGTTCTTGTTGGACTTCCAAAATGGCTTCTTTCTTTTGCACGTCCATATCTTCGAGAATGTAATTAATTTCGTGAATTTCTTTTTCTCGCAAATTATTTTCTAAATCGACTGACTCCAGCAAATGTTTTTCCATGAGTGCTTTAACAATTTCTTTTCTCTTATCTTCCGTTAATTCACCAAGATTTATAACATCTTTGATATCAACAGCGTTACCTCCGTTTTGCACTCCACCAAGTTTAGCAACTTCGACACGAGCCAGGATTTCGTCAGCAGTAAATGATGCTTGGCTCAGGAGGAGTTCTGGGGCAGGTCGGGAAGTATCACTTTCATATATCGGTGGTTTATTTTGTTTACCCTCACTTGGTATCATAGCAAAGCCTTAACAAGCAACAAAATTTTAAGCATTTAAATGGCAGTCATTATTTTATGCAATTCGTGAACTTTTCACGTGGAAGAAACGTGATCAAAGTACTTACGCTTTCCATGAGAATTTGGCACGCTTTGATAGGGTTGCGCTCCTTCTATTCTCCTTGTAAACGGTATTGGTATTCTCTCGTCGCTAGGTGAAATTTGACCAAATTGACCTTGCGACATTCCAACAGCAGGTCGCAATTGATTACCAAATGGAAAGGTCAAAGGTAATGTTCCCGATTCTTCAATGATTTTTATTAAACGCTGTAGCATTGGGATAACTTCTCGAGTAGATTCTTCCGTAGAAAAATCGAGTTCTCCGTAAACGCCTGGTATAACGTTGTCATAACAACCAGCCAAGTACTGTTCATCATTCAAAATAATCTAAATTATCGGAAATTAGCAAACTGTCACATTTGATAAAGATATGCAGATCAGATGAAGAATATGATAAATAACAACAAAAATGAATAACAACATAAACCCAAAAATATCTACAAACATAGGAGAGTATATCAGTACAATGAATCATACATTTAAAACATAGGAGAGTATATCAGTACAATAAATCATACATTTAAAACATAGGAGAGTATATCAGTACAAAAAATCATACATTTAAAACATAGGAGAGTATATCGGTA